>CAUYQV010190178.1:0-10865 GCA_963574575.1 Galagoides demidoff | reverse complement strand
CTCTATGCAAATATAATTAAAATAGATACCAAAATATTCCAATTATTAAAGATATATACATTAGAATTGGAATGATGAGGTTTATAATTCATAAAAACTCCAAGTATTTTTATGTAAATTTCAGAGATAAGAATGTCCCAGAATTAAGAGAAAAAATTTTCAGATTTAAGAAAGATATCTACATTAATAAAAAAAAAGAAAATAAATTTATAATCAAACTCAGCATAGTAGAAGTTCATAGAATTACATGTGAAGAAAAAGATATTTAAAGTTCTTAGGCAATAGGAAGCTATTTAAAAGCAATGGTAAATCACTAAAGTATTTTAAGTAAATCTATGACTTGATTAGATTTTAGTTAAAAATATGACCACTGTCAGTATTGGAAATATATTAATGATTATAATAGCTAAATTGGAGTCCAAGAAGCAATTAGCAAGTCATCTTGACCATGAAAGACATAGGTAAGTAGCAGTTTTCTTCTTCTTGACCACAAAGCTAAAGTACAATTTCCTTCCTCACTTGCCTGAGTTCTATCTAATGAAATCTGGTTAAACCATCCTACTCCACCATAAAAGCACCTGAATAATCTTGTACCTTCCCTCTTCTCCTTTACAATGGCTGAACCCATGTAGAGAATCAGCATGTTGGGGATTTCTGGCCAAGGGAACTGCCTCACCAGGAACATTCACTTTGGACTTCGCATGAATTAAGAAATAATGAAGACTTTACCTCTTTTAGGTAAAGGAAAATATTCTTGTTAGTAAAGTATCTCAGGAATGGAAAAAAAAATCCAATGTACTCAGTACTACTGTGAAATAAATTTACAATTAGTCACAAATGCATGTGAAAAATGAAATACAACTATAGCCTAGGATAAATGAAGGAAGGGGAGGGTGAGGGGAAGGAAGGGGGGTGAGTCGATAGAGGGAGGGTTGGTAGGGGGACCACACCTATGAAGTATATTGCGAGTACAAGTTGGATCTATCAGGTGTAGAGCATAAATGTCTTACTCCCGTAATTGGGTAAATGAGGTGAACACTATATAGATTAGTTGGATGTAAGCAATCCAATTTGTACAAATAATCAACACATGGAATCCCATAATGGCATAAATGTACTTATGATATATGTATTGACTTAATAAAAAAAAGAAAGAATTTCACTTGTGTATATATAAAGGAATTTATACTTTGAACATTGTTAGTCATCACAGCTGGTATTACTCACCTCTCATATTGCATGAGAAATTATAATCAAAGACGTTGAAGAAGTAGTATCAACAGGACTAGACCACCAGTTGGATGTGAAAAATGAGGCAGAGAAAAGAATCAGAGATGACTGCTGAGTTTGTGGTAATATGACTGTGAGGTGTGTCCTAGATTGTGTGCTAGTGGGAAATGATTGCCTTTCACTAGGTTTGACAACATAGAAAATGAGATTATAAGACCGTGGTGTGGATATCGTTTACGTGTGAATATAATGTAATTACGGTTCTCATAGGAAAGTCACAGAAGGAATTAGGACGTAGGGAAAATTCTCATAGGGAATTAACAGTATTGGTTGGATTTCAGGACAAATCATGCTTTAGAACTTTTAATCTGACATTATCTAAAAGATACTAGAGACTAGAGATGGGCAACTAAGTTGGAGGTAGAAGTCAGAAGATACAAAAGCCTAGGCAAAAAGTACAGAAGCCCAAACCAAAGTATGATGCTTAAAATGAAAAGAATGTGAGACATTTTAGAATGTGGACTTTTAGGCTTACTAATTTACAGATGTTTATTAAGTGGCAAGAAACAGGAGAGAAAAAAGCCTTGTAGACTATGTGATTTGGGGTCAGCGATGACACTGAAATACTAAGCTTGAGTGACAAAACAGCAGGTGCCACCATTCATGAAGAAGGGAAATCTCTATACAGAAACAATTTGAAGTAGACATGTGTGTGTAGGTTATTTGCAAAACGTTCAGGTGGAAATGTCTATTGGTATGTTGAGGGCTGGATCTCAGAAAAGGTCAAGATTGCTATGAATACATGAGAGTACCCAAATAGATTCAGTAGTTGTGCAGTAGTTGAAGGTACCTGATCTATCCAAAGGAGAGTATAGACAAAGAGTAAAGGATGTGGGATGGGAGAAGAGACCAAATTATGAGGAAGGTATCTGATGAAAAATAAAATAAATATTATATGATAGTCATTCTGAAAACTGCATGCATTAACTCATTTAATTCTCATTCAATTGTTTTCTCAAATGCATGAGGAAGTTAGATTATTAGCTCCATTGCACAGAATAAGAAGCAGAGAGACTTTAAGCAACTTTCTTAAGGCAGCACAGCTGGTAAGTCCTGGAATTTGGCCTCAGGCTGTTTATTTTATAAATCTGATATTTTAACCCACTGAGGCATGTTGCTTTTTTAAAATAAGAGAAGGCAGAGTAGAATGCAATGCCATGAAAATCACGAAAGGTGGGCCTTTCAAAAAGGAGTGGATTGCAAAGTCATCCCCAAAACAGACAGGTCAAGAGGTATGAAGATTGAAGCAATAACCCCAACACCCTGCAACACTAGAGCTCTATGAGAAAAATTGATCTCAGTGACCAAAGCAGATGCTAAACGGAAGAGGGTTAGTGAATAAGCACTTAGGAGGTAAAGGCTTAGGTGCAGAAACTCAAGATGTCATGCATTGGAAAACAGAGGGAGGTAATATAGTAGCTTTAAGCATAACAGAATAGCTCAGAAAGGAGAATTTTGAAGCTATTTAAAATATATATGTTAAGGTTTGGCATTTGTAGCTCAATGGCTAGGGCATCAGTCACATACACCTGAGCTGGTGGGTTCGAACCTGGCCTAGGGCCTGCCAAACAATAATGATAACTACAACAAAAAAATAGTCAGGTGTTATCACAGGGACCTGTAGTCCTGGCTACTGGGAGCTTAGCCAAGAGAATCACTTAAGCCCAAGAGTTTGAGGTTGCTTTGAGCTGTGACATCATACCACTCAACTGAGGGCCACATAGTAAGACTCTGTCTCAAAAAAAAAAAAAATATATATATATATATGTGTATGTGTGTGTGTGTTAAATAAATGAATAAAATAATTTACTAGGCACTTAGCTCACCTAGTCCTCACAACAAACTCCTAAGATTGGTGCTATCATTATCCTTGCTTTAAAGATGAGGCAAATGAGGCTGAAGAGAGGTAACTTGACATCATTCAGCCAGTAAGAGGCAGAACAGGGATCCAAAACCAGCTGCCAACTCCAATCTAGGCTTTTATCTAGTACAATCTTAGTAATAACCTTGAAATTTGTATCAAATTATCAAGAACTAATCCAGCTTCCTCAGTCTACAAAATTAAGAATTTGACTATGGTCACGCCTAATCAAAAGACTCCCAGGATTCACCTGTGAATCCAGGGACAAAATTAAATATTGGTTTGGGACAGTGAAATTGAAATTTGACAGAGGAAAGGATGTTTTAAATATTTTACCATTTAGTTAGTATGGTCCTCCTTAAAATATTTTACAGAAATAATGGAATCAAGAACAGAACCGTAGAATATTGGCTGTCACTGCCAGAAGTTCTTACTAGGAACCTGACATCGCCAGATATTGCTTGAGGGTTTTTTTTTTAAAGGTCATTCTTGACTGAAGAAAAGTTTAATAAATTATAAGATTCTGAGATTCCTTGCAAGTACAGAGTCTTTAGATTTTTTTCACTCCTGACTGGAAGCCATCATTTACTTTTGCCATTGACGGTGAGGTTCTTAGTTTAGCTTTAGTTTTCCTTTTTTTTTTTTTTAACACGTACATAATATTCAGAGTCACATATATTTGTAAGCAAGAGCATGACTTGTACTTCTTAATATATTTTTAAAAATTTGCTAGAGTTTTAATATAAGGAAAGGAAGTTTAACTATAGGCTGGTGCTGTCATATCTTGATTTATTTTTCATTGCAAATTAAAACATATATGGTTCTACCTATCATTATAGCCTAAAGGCTTTTTTTGTAGTTTAGTTTATGTTGCAAACTTTATACTGCATTTGCATTCAATATTCTTCCACAAAAACTGTTTAAATATTCAGCAAAGCTTTGAGGCAATTTTTATTTGTATTAACTCTTTGGTTATTTATGCATAGAAATACAATGAAATTGATAAATTATTAATGAAACTACTGGATACATTATAGGAGAAAGCATTCAACAATATAAGTTAAGCTTTATGTGGGATTTGAAAAGTATTTGCTCAGTATATCAGCGGTTTAGATTTGGAGAGGATTTTTAGTTTCCAACGGGGGACAAATACAAACATTTGTATTCATTTTATTTATGTGATTAGGCACTGATGATGGCAAGGTTTTCTCACATAAAAAGACACTAGGGATGTTAAACACTGAAGTATTAGTGTGTAATTTTATTTTTATATTAACTTCAACCTAATTTACAACAATCTTTAGGCAGATTCCCTCTGGTCCTTCTTAGAGTTTTGTTTTCTTTTTACTTTGTTTTGTTTTGATTTTGTTTTTGGAAAATAAGAACAGTTTGTTTCTACTCAGTTACTTCAACAGAGAAAACCAGGGAGTGCTCAGGACCTGGACATCAACTTATGGGTAGAACAGGTGGTATCTGGTCCTGGCTCTTCTATGAGCCACAAGGCTTCCCCGAGCCTCTGCTTCCTCATCTCAAAAATGGTGAATGTGTCTGTGTGGCTTACCATAGGAAATCATGTTTGTGAGGACCACAGTGAAAAGAATAAAGCCTTTGGAAGAGTGAGAATGGCATTTCTGTTGACCCTGTGTCCTCATTTTATGAGGCAAATATCTCTAAGTTCGGGTGTATGATGATTCACCATGCATAAGAAACTGAAGATGTTTTGCTAAGCCAATATAGGGTGGGAGTTAGGATAACAACATTGAATGATAATGTACAAATGGAACCATCATGTTCTAAGTCTATACAGTGCTGCCACCTTAAAAAAAATTTTCTTTTCTTAAAGATTACTCACAAAAATCCATATCTAAGGTAGTACATCATACAGAGAGTTCAGTCTACAACTTATATTTTCATTTTCATTTTATTTGGCATATCTCTAAAAAAGACCCAGTTTCAGTTTTCAACAAATGTGTGTGTGTGTGTGTATGTGTGTGTTCACAAAAAGGGTAGTGAGCAACAGTCGATGGGCAAAATCAAGTTCAAAGTCCCCAAGACCAGCCCAGAAACGAGCCGCAGTGGCAGCAGCAGAGGGGTCAGACTGATCTGAACATCTAGCCTTTCTCACAAAGAAGCTAACACAACCAAGAACTGGACAGTGTTTGAAGTAAATAGAGATCCCGATTCAAAGACTTGAAAGGAGAATTTTTAGGGTTTTTACTGTAGCATTCAGTTAAAGAAAACCCTTAGTTTTTCTTTTCCCTTTTTCTAATTTCTTCTGGAGCCATTATTTGAATCTTTAAAAACAAACAAACAAACAAACAAAAGACACTTTCCTTTGTAAGTTAATTGAAGACTATAGGTCTCACAGAAGGATGAGGCTAGAATGAGATCAGTTTCAGAAATCAACAAAGTACTATCCCAGCCTTTCACTTTGAAGCTCTCGAAAATACACAGGGTTGCCACAGGTGTCTCAAAACCTTCTCCTAGATCTGTCCCGGAACACCCAACATGTCATTTCTAAATAGCACGTCACATAACCTTTCTGTCTGCTTAGAAATTCATTCTTTTCTGTAATGTTCACTATAAGATATCTATATTTTTGTACATGAATTTTTTCCCAGTCAAAGTCATAGTTATGATAACAGAAATTTTTAAGGCAGTGGAATAAAAAATATTAATGCACTAAAAGGAGTTTGAGGGAAAAGATAAGGAATTGTTCAGGTTTTATTTTTGCCTGTGAATATAGAAAGAACAACAGATAAGAAGCAAAATGCAAAACATCAGAAATTTTTTCTTTAGGAAAAAATATTTACTTTTGTATTAGAGACAGCTGACTCCAAAAAATCTCACAGGTGACATCTACCAAATTGTTTAGTCAACTCTTTTCCATGTCAATTTCCAAGTTACATTATAAATTGCAAACCTATATCATAAATTAAAAAACGTAAATAATATTTCAGAACATAAAATTTCAAAATGATATTTAAAATTTGATTTATAAATAACACAACACAGTGCACAGTGCCATAAAGAAGCCTCCTTTCTCACTTGCCAAGATTCACGCTGCAAAGCATTTCAAAACGGGTCCTGTTAAATAGCCAATCTCTTCTTTCAGCATGGATTACATAATCAGAAAAACCTTAATTATCTCATTGCTGGAATCTCTCCATTCCGCTTTTCAATGTATTTCTCATTCCAGCTCACACTAGGGAAGACATCACCTACAGGGAAGAAGGGTAGGCAAACCTTTGGGCAGCTTGACAGCTTGTCAGAAACTGAGCTTCTGCTGCAAGACAGAATGAGAACAGCAAAGTTTGTCGGGCATTCACCATCCCAGAGCTAAAGGAAGATGTAACTTTTTCTACTGAGGTTGTTATTTCCCAGGGGATACAAATTTTTTTCTGACTCACTGCATCTAAAATGCTTCCCAGAGACCAGGCACAGTGTATCATTACAAAATGAAAAATTGGTTTTTAAAGAAAAGTTGTGATTGGTTCCAGTTTTGCTCTACTGAGTAAACCAGACCTCAACCTAGCTCTGGGAACTTTCTTTTCTGCAGTCTGCTTTTACTGATGGAAATCAAAAGTCTAAAGCTTTATAAATTGGCTTCCTATTCCTCCTCTCTCTTCTCTCCACAGTGCTGGTATCTTAAATACTTCCACTGCAAACATCGCAAATCAACTGTGGTTCAAAGAAAAGGATAATTTGTAGGTGAAGATTACAAACATTGGCTGGAAAATCATTGAAAACACCTTCTTTGATTAAAATCTGTCATTTACATAATGGCAATAAGTTAAAAGGTAGAAAAGATTGTAACTTCCTTCTATTGGGAGTGATCACCTTAAAATTGAAACACAATTCAGATTCTATAAACCTCCAATATTTAGACAAGTCAGGCAAATTAGACAAAGTGCAAAGCTGGAAGGGAATTATGTTTGGCTGAGGAAAAAGAATAAAAGTAAATATAATTATGAATATAAATGGAAATGGGCTTCATGTCGCATCATGCTTTGTTGTGAATGCCTATCACTAACAAATGAACCGTTACTAATACAATGGTCACAACGTCAAGAGTTGATTAAAAGCTTGCCGTTTATTCTATCCAAAAGGTTGGTTTTAGTCTCTTACTCAGCTAAGTAGGGCACTAACCTCATAAGAAGAGAAACCAGATCATAGTGTAATTGCTAAAATTTCCCCCAAAAGTAAAAGTAATTATCATTTTATTTCTTTCCTCAATTGCTACCCTTTCCTCGCCTAAATGAAGTATGCACCATGTTTTGGGGAATAAGGATTATGTTCCATATTTTCCTGAAATCTGTGTTTTTCTTTAATTTCACACGGCACTCTAAAAAATAGGAAACTATTTGTAATGTCTACAAATAATAAGGAATCCAGTTCTAACCTGTGGCTATGAACTTTAAGAATGTGTTTGACATCCTCTGTTTTACTGAGTATTTATACTTGAGTGTCTCTTTCCAGAGATCGTAAACTGCATAGACGCCCACCCACATCGTTTTCTCTAATGCCTCTGAAAAGGATAAATACATTTTACTAAATGATAGTCAATCGCCTCGTCTGTAAAGGTGAAAAGGAGACAATTAATATGGAAGGCTTACTAAATACGATTTAGTTAATGATTGGGAAATTCTCTAAAACATGTTAAAAAGAAGGAAAAGATTTCTTCAGATTGTCTGTGGTGTGTTCTGCTATGCATCTTAATTGATCTTTCACTTCAAAAAGCAAATGTGTAAAGAACAGAAAAGCAAAGACTTACACCTCCAACGTTATGCATCATTAGCTGAGCACTGCTCCATTTTAATGTTCCTATTATTGATTTTGCAGCCCCAGACAAGTACGAAGAGCAGGAATTGTGTGTCCAGAGTGGCATTGACTCAAAAAAAAAAATGCATTTACCCTTCAAGTACTTTAAAAGAGAGCATTCACTGGGCACTTTTTCAGCTGTTATTGCACGCTAGTGTAAGTAGACCCCCTCACTGATATCAATGGATATATTTATTCTCTGGTCATCGGGGCTAAGTTCATGGTTAAGAAGTCAAAACAGATAGTCTCCTTACATTCAGAGACTTTGGAAACTTTCGAAAAGGAAAGGGCGACCTATTAATGGACAACTTGATCTGTTTCTCAATAGGGGAGCTATTTTATACAAGATGAGTCACTACATCAAAATCTCCGTATCGCACACACTCCTTCTCCTCGAGTTTATATTAATCTATGTGTTTGCAATGACATGTCTTGATATAACCTGATTTATAGAAAAAATTGCAGCACATACATATAACACAACAAAACAAAAATTCTTCCCTTTTGACATTAGACCTGAAATATGTAGTACATGCTATAAGAAATTCCAGGATAATCATAGCATCTACTGGTTAAAGTTTTATGACTGTACATTAAATAAATTTGTATTACGATACGAATTTTTGAATAAATAAATTTGTATTACTCACGATCCTATTTTTGCTCAGAGGGTTGGCAACAGCATAGAGACTACTGCTTCCAATGAAAGTTCAATACCAGCTTAAAATATAGCTCAGTAACAATTTTAGTAATTCAGGTCTGTTGTTTAAAAGAGCGTGACAGCCTTTACCCTTTATATTCCTCGTATTTCTCACCTGGAGTCTTCCCAGTCTTTCCTTTTGACAGACAACTTGACTTGACTTCCGGTATTCGCCTGGTCAAACAGTATTTTGAACTGATGATTTCAGCTCCCTGATTATTCCACATTACCCTACTGCACAACACTGCACGTTATGATTTTTTTCATTCCATCTGTGTTGAACCACGAGTGGATACGAAGTAATTGACCTTGTTGTTCATCGACTTGTATGATGCTTTCCTACCTACTGTTTCGTGCCACTCACTTCACTTCACACATCTTCTAAAGTCATGACCTTGGCAGGAGGTATGACTATGTAAGCTAGTTTGGGAAAGTGAAACATCACATACAATATGGCCAGCATTATGGAAATATCACAGATAAGCAGAGTTTCCCTGTCTGAGGTCAAAGGATCTTAGTTCCCCTAATTTCTACAAGAAAGAGAACAGTAACTTTAAGCTATTTGGAAAATTTGGTATAATCATTTTTAATACTTTTAAAAAGTATTGACTTCATTGCTTATTTACTTATTTCTTTACTGTAAACACAGTTAGTGCTTTCTGATTTGCTGATTCTGCTGCTGGATAGTCTAATGGTGGAAGGAGGGTGGATTTTGAACATTCAAAAGAATTAGGAAGAGAATTTGTCAATAAATGAAATATGTCACTGAATTCCATCATAAACCAGAATTTGCTAATTGACTATTTGTTCTTCAGGGTGGAAGAGCCTCCACATGGCTAGGAAAATATCTGAAATCACGGCATTTGTAAGGATAGTAAAGGGGTTATTAGTTGATATATACATCTCAATCAAATGCTAATGTTATTGGCATTACTTATGGGATAGCACTGTGAAAATAATCCCTAAAAAGATACATTACATTAATGATATATTATTCTACCTCCTGAAAAGCACTGTTTTAGTTAATGAGCACTTTTTAAAGCATAGTTCCATTATCCATTGCATTTCATGTGTGTGTGATAATGGTGCTCCCTATAGAGGCCACCTCGTACCATACCAATAAAAAAATTAAAAATCCAGTATTTGTGAAATATTATTCAAATTCTAACTTTTAAATCAATGTTTAGTGAGAAAAAAGGGTAATTAAAACTATTATGGAGAAAAAGCTAAATTAAAGCTCAGGAAGCCGTGATCTAGGGACAGGAGGTGGAGAAACAAGGGAAGTTGCTGAACTTCAGAGTCTGAGCACTGACTCTGTCGGGCAGCTCAGAGTTTGCAAGCAAGTTCTGACATCCATACTCTTCTGGCTGCTAAGGTAAAGTAATGATGGAGAGCTTGTGAAGAGGTCAGTGGAAGAAGCCATCTCTGTAGAAAACGCGCCCTAGTGCTGAAGGCCACTGTTTGTCTGGAAAAGATGATCTGAAAGCTGAAGACTTCCAGGCAGCAGTACCTCTTTTTTTTTCTGTCAATCACAACCTTCTCTTCTACTCCCAGGTCCCAGTCTCATGCCCTTCTTGGCCAACTCTAACCTACAGCCAACAATAACAACAGAAAAGGAATTTTGGGGAAAAAATGTTTTGTCTTAGACAAAAGGAATAATGACAAGTTAACAAAGCATAATTCAGCAACACCATTCACCTTCTTGTTAACTCTATATCCATATTCCCATCTTTTAAACATATCCAATTCTAAATAAAGACAATGGAAAAAGTTGAGATTTCATTAACAGTTCAACTATTCCTTATAACACCAAAAATATAGTTATCCTCTTCCCTAAAGATACAAAACTTCTCCTATATCTCTCTTTATCTAATTTGGAGTTTTGTTAGTTCCTCTGTGAGAAGAGCTTGTGCTTCTCACATGTATTTTTCTTATCTTTTTCTTTTAATAGACAATTTAAGAACTGAAATGATGGTTCTTTAGTGGGTGCAGGTACCCTTCAGTGTCCTGTGACTTATATATTGAAATTTAAGGTTGATTGTTATCAATTCATATGTTATTAGGATGATGCAAGAAAAGAAGAAATGTTTTCAAGAGTCTCTGAATCTCTTTCCAAGTTCGAGCCTGGGAATTCATTAAGGGGCCTTAGCTCTATTTTGTGTTACTTCAAAATAAAATTCTTTTTGCCGGATT
>CAUYQV010190175.1:0-10804 GCA_963574575.1 Galagoides demidoff | reverse complement strand
GGAGTTGGAGGTTGCTATGAGCTGTGATGCCATGGCACTCTACCCAGGGGGATAGCTTGAGGCTCTGTCTCAAAAACAAAAAAACAAACTAAAAACAACAACCACCACCAAGATTTGGAGCTATATTTGACACGGGCTGGGAAAAGATTAATTACCCAGGATGATGCCTGGGTTTCCACTTCTATAGTTGGATAGATGGTGGGGCCTTTCCCCAAGGTGCAGAACAGAGGAGAAAACCCAACTTTGGGGTGAAGGTCTTGAATTTTATTTTGGAATGTTCAGTTTCAAGTCTCTACAAAGAGGGCTGGGCATGGTGGCTTGTGCCTGTAATTCTAGCACTCTGGGAGGTTGAGGTGGGTGTGTTGCTTGACTTTAGGAGTTTGAGGCCAACCTGAGCAAAAGTGAGACCCCATTTAAAAAATACCCAGGCATTGTGGCGGGTGCCTGTGGTCCCAGCTACTTGGGAGGCTGAGGCAAGAGAATAATTTAAACCCAGGAATTTGAGGTTGCTGTGAGCTATGACATGACAGCACTCTACCAAGGGTGACCAAGTGAGATTCTGTCTCACAAAAATAAATACATAGGCTCAGCGCCTGTGGCTCAATCGGCTAAGGCGCCAGCCACGTACACCCAAGGTGGCGGGTTCGAATCCCCAGCCCGGGCCCGCCAAACAACAATGATGGCTGCAACCAAAAAAAAATGGCCAGGCGTTGTGGCGGGCGCCTGTGGTCCCAGCTACTTGGGAGGCCGAGGCAGGAGACTCGCTTGAGCCCAGGAGTTGGAGGTTGCTATGAGCTGTGGTGCCATGGCACTCTACCCTGGGGGATAGCTTGAGGCTCCATCTCAAAAAAAATAAATAAATAAATAAATACATACATAAAGTCTCCATAAAGAATGTGTAAGAGGGGGCGCTTACTCACTGAGCCACAGGTGCTGCCCTCATATCCCAAGGGTGGTGGGTTCGAACCCAGCCCTGGCCAAACTGCAACCAAAAAAAAAAAAAGAATGTCTAAGAGGTAGTAGGATATACACAGATCTTAAATTCCCAGGAGAGTTCTGGACTTAAGGGGTCATATAGCAGTGGCTTTCCAACTATTTCACCACATTGCATGGGTAAGATAGATGTTTTATGCTGCAGCCACCACATGTATACATTTATCTCTAAATAGATGTTTCCCCAAACAATATTTGCCCTGTGCCTGATGTGCCTTTATGCTTTCTGTTCTATTGCCTTATCCTTTTATAAAGGCTCATATGACCTGTTACATTGATTTCACAGTCTCCTAATAAGTCATGAGAAAAAGTGGAGGGAAAGAAGATTGTACCTTGAGTGAGTCTTTGACATGTGAGAGTTTTCCCTGATGGAAATAAAGGTCAGCCAGAAAGGGAGAAAAACAAAAGAGTGCTGAGACTTAAGCCACGGCAAAGGGGAGGGGGCGGTGACAGCTGTACTGAAGTTTGCAAGAGGTGGAGTAAGACCAGGACTGAGGAGTACAGGTTGCATGGGGTAATATGGAGGTATCAGTGAGGACCTTTTAGACAAACTAAGGAGCAAATGATCTTCCTAAATTGTCAACCGGGCACTTTGGTCATTTTACTCCTATGTATGTCACCACCTCTGAAACTCCCTTTTGCCCTCAGAACTCTCAGCCTGGCACCCAGTTTTTTCACAAGAGGGCCCTGGGCTCCTTTCCAACCTTATATCTCAACCAGAGTGCCCATTGCATCCTGTTTTGTCAACTCAAGGCAGGGCTGACGAAGAGCACCGGGAAGCAGTTCAGTATGGCTGGACAGTGGAGTAGTACAGACCAAACTAAGGATGAGCAGGGGTCAGATCAGACTAAAGTTGAGGGTGTGGTTCCATGGGTGTGTGCCAAACATGTGCAAAGCCACTGGATCCATACAGTACCACTTGCTGGCTTCTCAATGTGACTAAGAAGACTGGAGGGAGGACACTGTACAGGAAAATAAACACTGATTTATTATGGTTGAGAATGCAAGCTTTGCAGAATTTTAAAATATAACATGGACTAGTATCTTTGGAGGCCAGGAGCAGTGGTCCATGCCTATAATCCTAGCACTCTAGGAGGCTGAAGCAGGAGGATCACCTGAGCTCAGGAGGTTAGGACTAACCTAAGCAAACAAAGGCACCATCTCTACTAAAAATAGAAAAACTAACTGGGTGTGATAGTGGCCGCCTATAGTCCTAGCTACTCCAGAGGCTGAGGTAGGAGGATGGCTTGAACCCAGGAGACTGAGGTTCCTATGAGCTATACTGTGGCCATGGCACTCTAGCCCAGGAAACAGAGAAAGATTCTGTCTCAAAAAAAAAAAAAAACTTTGGGAAACTCTTTGGCACCATCTTAACAAAATTTAAAATTCATGTAATCAGGGTGCAGTGGTTCACACCTGTAATCCCAGCGCTTGGGAGGCTGAGGCAGGTAGATTTCTGAGCTCATGAGTTTGAGACCTACCTGAGCAAGAGTGAGACTTTGTCTCAAAACAATGACCAGGCGCTGTGGTAGATTCCTATAGTCCCAGCTACCTGGGAGGCTGAGGCAAGAGAATCACTTGAACCCAAGAGGTTGCTGTGTGCTAAGATGCCACAGCAATCTACCAAGGGTGACCAAATGAGTGAAACTCTGTCATAAATAAATAAATAAGTGTTAAAAAAAAAAATTATGTAGGTGGCGCCCGTAGCTCAGTGGGCAGGGCGTCGGCCACATATACTGAGGCTGGCGGGTTTGAACCCAGCCTGGACCAGCTAAACAATAATGACAACTGCAGCAAAAAAAAAAGCTGGGCATTGTGATGGGGCCTATAGTCCCAGCTACTTGGGAGGCTGAGACAAGAGAATCGCTTAAGCCCAAGAGTTTGAGGTTGCCGTGAGCTGTGATGCCACGACAGTCTACTAAGGGAAACAGAGTAAGACTCTATCTCAAAAAAAAAAAAAAATTATGTAATCAGCCAGGTGCAATAGCTCATATCTGTAATCCTCGCACTCTAGGAGGCCAAGGTAGGTGGACCACCTAAGCTTAGGGGCTTGAGACCAGCCTGAGCAAGAGGGAGACCCCCATCTCTACTAAAAATAGAAAAAAAAAAGCTCCCTGGGTGTTGTGGTAGGCGCCTCTAGTCCCAGCTCCTCAGCAGAATGTGGCAAGAGGATTGATTGAGCCCAAGAATTCGAGGTTGCTATGAGCTATGATTCCACAGCACTCTACCCATGGCAGCAGTGAGACTGTCTCAAGAAAACAAAAATAGGGTGGCACCTGTGGCTCAAGGAGTAGGACGCTGAACCCATATACCAGGGGTGGTGGGTTCAAGCCTGGCTCCGGCCAAACTGCTAAAAAAAAAAATAGGAGTGGTGCCTGTGGCTCAGTGAGGAGGGCACCGGTCCCATGTACCAAGGGTGGCAGGTTCAAACCTGGTCCTGGCCAAACTGTAACAACAAAAAAAATAGGTGTTGTGGTGGGCGCCTGTAGTCCCAGCTACTCGGGAGGCTGAGGCAAGAGAATCACCTAAGCCCAAGAGCTGGAGGTTGCTGTGAGCTGTGACACCACAGGACTCTACCATGGACTATAAAGGGAGACTCTGTCTCTAAAAATAAATAAATAAATAAATAATCCATGCTATATTTAACACAATAATATCATTTATAGGAAGTAAATCTATAGATAAACTTAGACATGTATACGAAGATGCACTAATACGTACCAGGTTGCTAAATGCAGCATTACTTGGGGTACCAAGGACTGGAAATAGCATTGATTGCTTGTCAGTAGGGAAGTGGTCTCACAGGCTATAGCATATCCAAATAGTGGTACGCAATGCTACTGTTAAGAAGGAAAATTGTGCGTGTATTAATATGGAAAAATCTCTAAGACATATAAAATTTAATGTAATCCCAGCTACTCAAGAGGCTGAGGCCAGCAGATCACTTGAGCCAAGGACAACTGGATATTTGGGGTTTGGAATGAAAGGGAAATTTATTTTCTACTGTACATCCCTATTTTTAAAAAACTATTTCATGTATTAATGCTAACAACAACAAAAATAATTGCAAAACACAAGACTTCAAAGAAATTCCTGTAGACTTTGCAGAGACAGGAGCCCATTTCCTGTGTCTTTAAAAATAAGAACTTTGGTGGAAGAATTTAACTCTGCAGTAGCCAAATCACTATTCTCCCTGCTTTCAACTTTAGTTTCCTTCAATCCACAGTAATTGACCCCCAAGGGAAATTTGATCACATTATTTCCCTGCTTAAAGACCTTCAGAGATTTTGTACCCTCTCTGGAGCCCAACAGGCCCTATGTGACCCATCCTGCCTCCTCTGGGACTCCTTACTTGCCAGGTCTCACCCTGACTTGACTTCCTGCTGGACACTAGCTGGTAATTCCTGGAATTAGACAACTCCCCACCCTCCAGTCTCCCAGAGTGCTAGGATTATAGGCTTTTTTTTTTTTTTTGAGACAGAGCCTCAAACTGTCGCCCTGGGTAGAGTGCTGTGGCATCATAGCTCACAGCAACCTCCAACTCCTGGGCTTAAGCGAGTCTCTTGCCTCAGCCTCCCAAGTAGCTGGGACCACAAGCGCCCACCACAACGCCTGGCTATTTTCTGGTTGTAGTTGTCATTGTTATTTAGCAGGCCCAGGCTGGATTCGAACCCGCCAGCTCTACTGTATGTGGCTGGCACCTTAGCCACTTGAGCTACAGGTGCTGAGCCAGAACATATTTTATTTAACACTTGTGAGATGGTTGAATAACTTCTAACTTTGTAGACACATAGTATATGGGCCTTCGATTATACTATTATTCTCAGGCCCAAAATGACCCAGTTTGATTCTGTCATATCTTTGCAGATGAGCCTGGTAAACTCTCTGATCCTCGATTTCCTCAATAGGAAAATGAGTAATTTTTTTTTTTTAAGGACTTCTCCAAATTAGAGAGAACAATAGTGAGTTTGCTCTGTCAGTTGAGTAATTCCCTCAACAGGGCTGCTGAGAAATTGACATCAAACAATCCATGTCAAAGGCTTACTAGACTGCCAGGCTGGCCCACAGTACACAGTAGTTCTCATTGTTACTTTATCCTTTATCTTTTGCCTCTGGCTATCATCTCCTGTATTTTCTGTATGACACCTACTACTATTCTTTTGTATTGTTTCCACACCGTTGCTTCCTCCTCACCCCTTACCTGTACCCGCTAACTTCCCCATTCTTTCCCCCAGTCCAATCTTACCCCTTCTTCCACTGTGATAATAGCCACTGTTACTGCATGTGTGCTCTGTTTCAGGGATGCATTATCTCAACCCAGTTCTGACACCAACTCAATGAAGTGGGTACTGTTTATTATTCCCCCAAATACAAAGACACTGGGGTCTGGAGAGTTGAAGCACTGGCAGCTGGTAAGTGGTAAAGCTAGCGGGGTGCGAAGCCAGGGAGTCCTTCTGCAGGGTCAGGTCTCCCCAATACCGAGGAAGAATCCAGCAGCCTTCGGCTATCCCACTCAATTTCAGTGCACCGTCGACCCCTCCTCCTCAAAGACGTCCCCTTCCCCCCGCGCGGGTGCCCACCCCAGTATCCCCGCCCGTCGCACACCCCATTAGATTTAGGGGTTTGTCTTTGGACTTTCAGCCCAAGAGGGTGGGTACTTCGTCTCACGCCACGTTGTCCACATCATCCATTCTCTCTCTCTCTCTCTCTCCCTCTCTCCCTCTCTCCCTCTCTCCCTCTCTCCCTCTCTCTCTCTCCCTCTCTCCCTCTCTCTCTCTCTCTCTCTCTCTCTCTCTCTCTCTCGCCTCTTCCTTCGTTCCTTTTTCTCCCGTTAAATATTGGGAGCCTACTCTGTCCCAAGATTTGGTGTTCAACTGTTACCAGCGGAGAGGTCAGAGGATGGAATTCTAAGACATTTCTCTTTCTTCTTTACGCCCTTCTATGTGGCTGGTTTTTCTCAAGTGAGCACGCAGGCCCAATTCCTCCAACACACTTCTAATGTGGCATTGCTAAGTTGGTTTGGTCCAAGTAAGGCCCTGTCCCCTTAACTCCCAGCCCCCACGCCTCCTCCACCGTCCCTCAAATCCAGGCCGCCCAGCCCCCTCCGGAAAGGGGAGTTAGGGGCGAGCGGCGAAATCTGAGTGGCTCTTTCGAGCCTCCGTTGCCGTAGAAACCGGCCGCACGGGCCTTGGCGGTCCAGGACACCCTCCTCCCACGACGCAGCCAATAGTCTCAGAGCTCCGTCGCAGGCCACCCCGCCCCCCGGGTGCCGGGCAGCCCACTGGGTTAGAGCCCTGCCCTCGGCCCAAAGGACTCTACCAATGAGCTAAGGCCCTGCTCTTCAGGTCTTCCAAGTAACAAGACTTTATTTATTTATTTATTTTTTAAGGGCATCTCCAAATTAGAGGGAACTAGCAGTAATACCTCTGTCAGTTGCAGCCCAAATAATCTTTGGCTGGTATTTTATTCTTAAGGAGACCAAAACTGCTTAAATTATGCAACAATATATGCCATGCTTTACTAAAACAATTTTAGACGATGAAAATTTAGGCAACGGGATTGATATCATCTGCTTTATGTGAATTTCCTTCATGACAGGTACTTTTATTTAAAGTGATCAAAGAACTGGTTCTCTTTCCTTGTTTATATTTCAAATACATACTAATTAAAGACTGAGTTTTTTGATGCTGCGTGCATGAGACATTGGCCTAATTAATTGGTAGCTGACTTTTATTGGACAATCTAATTCCTGGATTCAGAATATATTAAAACTAAGATAATCGAACATCTATTTCTCTTAGTCCGTGGGGGGAAAATTCCATTTTTTGAGGAAGACTACATAGTGGCTTTGACACTCTGAAGTCTAAATAAACAAAATGTTTGTTTGGTTTTTTTATTTTTTTGAGACAAAGTCTCATTATGTCGCCCTTGGTAGAGTGCTGCAGCATCATAGCTCACAGCAACCTCCAACTCTTGGGCTTAAGCGATTCTCTTGCCTCAGCCTCCCAAGTAGCTGGGACTACAGGTGCCCGTCAGGACCGGGCTATTTTTGTTGTTATAGCTGTCAATGTAGTTTGGGCAGGCCTGGGCTGTGTTGGAACCCACCAGTCCGCGTGCATGTGGCTGAGTTACAGGCACTGAGCCAGGTATTTTTCTTGTCGCTCTTGTTACAGCTGCCACTCAGTGAACCCTCACTGCGACCCACATCCTAAACTATTCTGCACTCCCATTTTGAAAATGGGAAAACAGAGGCAAATGAGCTGAAGTATCTCCTGAGAGATTTATTGAACAAATAAAGTTTGGTTTCAAATCCTGGACACTTTGTTTAAAACCCTAGTATTTTCATGATTAATTTCTGACCCACCTCTAGGAGTCCACTGTTATTTTAGGTCCTGCTTCTCTGAGTCGCAAATTAACTACATCTCTTAGATTAGCAACCAGCATTCCGTCAAGGTTTGTAAGACTTTGGGACTTCACAGAAAAGTTAGTTAAAAAACTAACCTTCGTCCCTCCCCCCACCAAAAAAACCCCCAATTTTTATTTATTTAATTTTTTTAGAGACGAAGTCTCATTTTGTCACCCTCATTAGGGTGCTGTAGTGTCACAGCTCACAGCAACCTCCAGCTCTTGGGCTTAGGCGATTCTCTTGCCTCAGCCTCCCGAGTAGCTTAGACCACAGGCACCCACCACAACACCTGGCTATTTTTTTTGTTGCAGTTCAGCGGGGGCTGGGTTTGAACCTGCCACCCTCAGTATATGGGGCCGGCGCCCTACTCACTGAGCCACAGGCTCCACCTTTCTTCTTCTTCTTCTTTTTTCTCTTTTCTCTCCTTCTTTGTCTCCCTCTCTCTCTCTCTTTTTTTTTTTTTGAGACAGGGTCTTGGCTAGAGTGCCCTGGTGTCACCATAGCTCACTGTAACCTCAAACTCCTGGGCTCAAGCAATCATCCTGTTTCAGCCTCAAGTGATTGATTCTCTTGTCTCAGCCTCCCAAGTAGCTGGGACTACAGGTGCCGGCCACAACACCCAGCTATTTATGGTTGTAGTTGTCATTGTTGTTTGGCAGGTTCAGGCTGGATTTGAACCCGGCTAGCTCCAGTGTACATGGCTGGTGCCCTAGCCACAGGCACCGAACCTAAAAAAAAAAAAGAAAAAATTTTTAAATTCAGAGACAGACTAAAGATTGCCACCTTTTAATTTTGCCAAGTAAAGGTAAGAAAAACATCCATCAGCCAGGTACAGTGGTGTACATCTGTAATCCCAACTTCTCTGAAGGTTGGGAAGGGGGATTGCTTGAGCCTAAGAGTTCACCTGGGCAATGTCTTGAAAGAAGGAAAGAAGGAAGAAAGGAAGAAAGGAAGGAAAGGAAAGAAGGAAAGGAGGCGGAGAGGAAGAAAGAAAAGTAAAACCTCAATTTTATTAGTGTTTTTATTAGTGTTACCTAATAAAACTATTATGCAAGGCATAAGTATAACTTAAAATTTTCCAGTTGCCATATTAAAAAAGGAAAAGAAAGAAATCAAGGAGAGGGGAGAAGGAAGGAAGGAAGGGAAGGAGAGATGAAATTAATGTTTAGATATTTTATTTAACCCAATATATCCAAACATAATCTCAACATGTAATCAATAGAAAAAAATATTAATGTAGTATTTTACATTTTTTATACTAAGTCCATGAAATCACATGTGCATTTTGCACTAGAGGACATTTCAATTTTTACTAGCCACGCTTCAAGTACCCAACAGCCTTCTACACTATTATTTAGTAAAAAGAAAGGGCCTTGTAACACACACATGCATATGCTGTCATAAATCTCTAAATTTTATTTCATTTCATTTATTTATTTTTTGAGACAGAGTCTCACTCTGTCACTCTGCGTAGAGTGCTGTGAGGCCATAGCTCACAGCAACCTCAAACTCCTGGGCTCAACCCATCCTCTTGTCTCAGCCTCCTGAGTAGATGGAACTACAGGTGCTGTCACAACATCCAACAAGTTTTTCCATTTTTAGTAAAAACAGGTCTTGCTTTGCTGAGGCTGGTCTCAAACTCCTGAGCTCAGATGATCCACCAGCCTTGGCCTCCCAAAGTGCTAGGATTACAGGTGTGAGCTACCATGCTTGGCCATCTAAATTTTTTTTTGAGACAGAGTCTTACTATGTCACCCTCAGTAGAGTGCCATGATGTCACAGCTCACAGCAACCTCAAACTCTTGGGCTTAAGTGATCCTTTTGCCTCAGCCTCCCAAGTAGCTGGAACATCAGGTACCTGCCACAATGCCCAGGTAGGCCATCTAAATTTTTTTAAATGAAGAAATTTAGATGAATCAAAAGTTAACTACCTGCCCCTATTGTTCTCTTTTCATTATGCAGGTCTCCAAGGACCATCCCAGTTGGCAGATGGGTAATTTAGAGCTATACACAGTTGAAATAGGTGGGGTTTGTGCTGGTGCCTACGATAGCCATGTCCACACCTGAGTTGGCTTCTTCCTACCTTCACTGAACAGGGTATAATTAAGAGTGTACACTATGCAGGCTCTCCTAGGTGCTGGGAATACAATTATCAGAGTAGAAACCAGGTGTGTCCTTTGACTTCATGGAGCTTCCAGCCTGCACAATTGAAGAGTTAATTGCAAAAGGTGCTGAGTGCTCTGCAGTAGTGTAGCAAGTGGGCTGTGCAGACAATGAGGGAGTGTACTATCTGCAGACAATTTAAAAGCAATAATAAAACCAGTTGAAAGTTGGTCTGCTTTTCATTACCACCACATACCCACAATTCTAAACCATGGCAGTGATAAAATATTCCTCCCAAAGAAGTTCAAGTTGTTGGTCGAACTTGAGTTAGATAATATATTTATAAGCTTCAAATCAGCACTAATTACTTATGTGCTAATAAACATTACATTCTGTAAGAAAGTTAATTCAGAGCACTCTCAGTTATGCAGTCAGCCCTAACACATGCAGAGCAAGACTCAGCTACAATTACAGCTTTTTGTATTTTTTTGTTTTTTGAGACAGAGTCTTATTTTATTGTCCTCTGTAGAGTGCTCCAGTGTCATAGCTCACAGCAACCTCAAACTCTTGGGCTCAAGTGATCATCTTGCTTCAGCCTCCCAAGGTGCTGAGACTACAGGCATGAGAATCCCTGGCTATTTTTAGAGACAGGGGTATCCTCTTGCTCAGGTGGTCTTCAACTCCTGAGCTCAAGCAATCCACCCTCCTTGGCCTCCCAGAGTGCTGGGGTTACAGGCATGAGCCACCGTGCCCAGCCTACACACATAGTTTTGAGACGAAGTTCGTAACAGCTCAGAATTTTTTCAAGCTTGTTTCCTGCACAATCATGTCTCCAGAGCTTTGGTATGAAATATATGTGTTTAAACGATAGATCCAAAATAAATAATGACAGCAATGACTTTGAAGTTGAGGAACCAGAACAAGAGTTGCTTCAATCCTGTCCTTTTATGCAACCACTTGAAGCTTTTGTATTTAAAATTTTAACATGGCAAAAACAAAGAATAAACTATGAAGTGTGGTAACTGCAAATTCATAACTTAATAAATTATATTATTATATGACATTATTAGCTTAGCAAAATTGTTTTCCAAATTTGATGTTTTACCAATATTTAACATTGAAATTGGCTTTTATTTTGTTTGTTTTGTTTTTTGAGAGAGAGTCTTTTTTTTTTTTTTTTTTTGAGATGGAGCCTCAAGCTATCCCCCTGGGTAGAGTGCCATGGCATCACAGCTCATAGCAACCTCCAACTCCTGGGCTCAAGTGAGTCTCCTGCCTCCGCCTCCCAAGTAGCTGGGACCA
>CAUYQV010190173.1:0-20065 GCA_963574575.1 Galagoides demidoff | reverse complement strand
ATACATCTCATAGGATTATGGAGTTGGAACAGAGTTTGAGAAGTCTAAAGAAGCCCTCTGGCCTCCGGAAAGACACTCAGAAATACCGTCAAATGTAGGAAGACAAATAATTGTTGGTGAGATTCTCTGTGGGCTAAAATGGCAAGAATGCAATACCCCAGCCCATGCCCTCTCCGAGGTATCTATTCTTTCCTCCTCCTAACTATGTATATTTCAACCTATTTTAGAAGGAAATTTGTTGAATTCCTTTTTACAAAGTTTTTTTGGATGTCATAAATATTTCAATACAGTATTGTCTTTTAGATAAAATAAAGGTTTTTCTTGATAAAGCATAGGGTCTTTTAAAATGCCTTTCTGCTGCTTTTCTCTTAAATATACATACTCTGTATATTTGCACTTGTCTAATTTATAGCCTTGTCTTTCAACGAGTTATTTAAAAAAAATAATGATTTTGAAATAGTACCTCTATTCTTAAAAATAAATATATATAAAAGTAATGCAATCACATTTAGTGAGTAATGGCAAATTGAGGAGAAAAATGAAATCAGCCAGAGTCCCTCCATTCCAGGGCAATCCCTGCTATATTTTAATATATTTCTTTCAAATCTTTATATCAATACAAAATTTTCTTTGTCTGTAGTTATAGTAGAATTTTTGCTTGCTCTTCTCCTGTCAATATTATAGCAAAAGCATTTTCTAGTTTTTCATAGTCTTCCTAGTCACCATTTTAAAAATCATTTCATCAAATGCTGTCCCATTCTATTTTATGACATTTAGGGGTTGTTTCCACATTTTGTGATTATATGCAATGCTATAATGACTATCTTTATGAATTATTTCCTTAGAATAAATTATTTTCCTTAGAATCAGTTTCTAAAGAGACTAAAATGCACAAACACTGGGGCATCTTGATATAGATAGCTAAATTTCTTTGTAAAAGATTTTCACCAATGCAGAATACCATTAGAGATGTTGAGAAGTATCCGTTTCTCTGACACTCACTATCAGTGGTGATTAGACACTTTTAAGATTATAAGTTTAAAAGACAACAATAATGCATCATTGTAAAATATTTAGATTTCTTTTATTTCTAATAGAAAGGGATCTTTTTCTTTTGCTTTCTTGTTTTTTTTTTTGAGACAGAGTGTCACTATGTTGCCCTTGGTAGAGTGATGTGGCGTCACAGCTCACAGCAACCTTAAACTCTTGGGCTTAAGAGATTCTCTTGCCTCTGCCTCCCAAGTAGCTGGGACTACAAGCACCCACTTCAGCACCCAGCTATTTTTTGGTGCAGTTGTCATTGTTGTTTAGCTGGCTCAGGCTAGGTTTGAACCTGCCACCCTCAGCGTATGTGGCTGGCACTGTCACCACCGTGCTATGGGTGCTGAGCCAGGAATATTTTTCTTTATATTTCTTCTCCTTTGTAAATTATCTCTTTTCTATATTTGTCTGTTTATCTATCGATGACTAATATTAGGGATTTAAAAATATTTGCCTTAAGTTTTTAATATACTCAGTGTTTTGTAAATTGAATGTACCTGTTTTATCCATCTTTCTTTCTAAACCATATCCCCTTAATTCAAAATACTCTTGATTTTTCAGGACGGTACAGTTTTCTTGTCTTTTTTTTTAATTTGAGAAATTTTGTGTCTTTCAAGATTTCACTTTGCTGATTTGTTCTCATGTAGTGATTTTGGATTTGGGCTTTATTCTTCAGAAACTGGGCCTGCTGTAGACTTTCTGTATAGCATCCGTGGGATGGTATCTGCTCGAGTTTAGGATTCCTCCTAATTATTTTACCATACACTGCCAATCTGGAGTGACCAGCCAGCCTAATTACTGACCCAGGCATTAAAGGAAAGGCCTATAAAATCTTGTTTAGTAGACTTTCTCTTCATCCTATTGACTGATGGAATAGGAAAAGTGCAAGGCTGGTGGATATGATTTTTTTTCTTGGCCACAGACTTCTCAAGGTATAACACTCATGTCTGCTAAGCTCTGGAAAGACATAATCAGAAACAGGTGATGGCCTTGACAGCATCAAGGAATCAGTTCCCTGAGCAATTGCCTGCCCTCCAAAATGATGCCCTTCGCATGTGCAAAGGAAATTTAAAAGAGTATAAATGTGCCAAACTGTTCCAAGTCATGTGTGGAGTGAAAGACGCATCACAGAGAGATGTAGAATAGCCATTAGGGCGGGTGACAGAACAGGATCTGTGACTTCAAGAACTGCAAACCAAATCGGTATGACAGTCTGCCAACTGCCAAAGATAGGGTCATATTATACTCTCTCCTTTGGTTCATGTCCTAAGAGACAGTCACTGTTTCACTTGTATTCACCTTAAATATATAAGAGTCAACAGCATTGAGGCAAGAGTATGGGCTTTGTGACCAAACTAGTCCAGCTACCTATCCCTGGGCAAATAACTTAATCTCTTCAAGACTTAACATCCTTAACAGTAGAATAGAAAACAGTACAAATCTACCAGTCCAGGGGGTTGTGAACATTAAAGGTAATGTCTAAAACGTTTGGTTCACATTTTAGCAAACAGTGGGCTCCAGGAAATGGTATTCTCGTTTCAAATGCAGTTTTTATTAATATACAGGGTCAGCTCTTGAGCTGTGACCTGGCTATGCACTGGAAATTACCCCTTGGATAACAGAAGTTAGATTCTGCAGTGCTGGAGGCTGAGAGTGGAAAAAAACATATATAAATAAATATATATATATACACCATTCCTTTATCAGTGGTGCTTTCATTAGAGAAAGTGCTTAGATATTCATATTTTATATTTATTTATATTTTCATTATATTACTTTGTTGAGGAATATTTTATGTTGTTTCTATTCTAAAGGTAAAAGAGGAATTTGCAATTTTGCTGTTTAACTATCAGGGGTGTTATGAAGGCCCAGTGATGCTCTCATTAACCTCTGAACCCCCAGGAAATCATGACAGTGCTACCCATAAGCCAGAAACTGATGTACATCATCATTTAGCTAAAAGAAACATTTACTCACTTAGACCTCTACAAATGAAAACCTGTATCTTCCCTAAGGACCCAAGCCTCACTTATTGAATGAGAAAAGGGATATAGAAAAGTACTTAAATCCACAGTCAAATTGCCCTCCCTACTACTTGGCTAACTTTTTTAATAAATAGAATGCAACAGGAAAGTAATAAACAGGAAAAGGCACAGCTCAATTATTTCAGCCTGATAACACAGGCCGCCATAAAAAGGGAAGGTTCGGGCGTCCCTTGCCATCACCTCTGAAGATACAGAGCCCTGACAAGAGATTCTAGTCAACAATGACTGAAAAATAGGTGGGTGATCATCAATTAAAATTAAAGAGTCTGAATATGATATAAAATTATTTAATCTTGATGATTTATGCTACGTCTCAGAGGCAGTTGTTTACTAATGCTTATGTTTATTGCTCTTTTGACTTTTTTTAATTACAGTAAACCCAAAATTCAATTATACACTCTAGTATATATTTCAAGCAATAGTACCGTAAATAAAAGGAGAGCCAATTAATAATGTGCTTAGTCTAGCAAAGCTAAATCAAGTATAATAAAAAACAGGGGGTAACTCGATCAAGGTTTGAAGGCGGTGGAAAAGATCCCATGTGGTTAACTTGGAAAATCTGAAGGCAGGAAAGGATGATTCCCTTTGCTTTTTAAAGCAATGGAAGAACTTTTTAATAAATGACTTGTAGGAGGTTATATCAGTTATAATTTCCTAAGTTCGGTGGCAATTACGAATATATAT
This sequence comes from Galagoides demidoff, assembly GCA_963574575.1. Lineage (NCBI taxonomy): Eukaryota > Metazoa > Chordata > Mammalia > Primates > Galagidae > Galagoides > Galagoides demidoff. The sequence goes on along the minus strand of CAUYQV010190173.1, from coordinate 16,295 downwards.
ATATTTGACAACTGCAACTCTTTAATCAATAATCAGGTTGGGTTTTTTAAGCAAAAACTCTATTGTTTCGTGGGTTCATCTCCTTAATCATCTCCCCCTGGCAGATGCTTTGGGAATGATATAGGCTGATCCAGCTGTGTTTGGGGTTCCTTAAACATCTTACACTATTCCTCAAATGTTTGGGGTTTGACAAAACCCCAAATGCATTTGGCCAAGCACGTTTTCCCTTGATTTTTAAACACATGTGGGTTTTATGGGAAATTTAATCCATGTGTTTTTGATTCCTTTACACTTAACTCATCAAAATGTTGTTGTGTAAGTTCTCTTTGATGTCCACAAAGCTTTTGGAGTTCTTTTTCTTTTTTTTTTTTTTTTTATGGGACACTTTAATCCTTTTTTCTTAGAAACAGGAAGTTGCATGATGCCAAGAAAAAAAAATAAACTCCCACATAATACGATAGTGTTTGATCGAATGTTTTAAAACTCTAGGGTTCAATTTGGTTCAGAATTCGACTGGAATAATTCTCCTGGTCACGATTTGTTGTTTCTTAGTGGTTTTTCGTATAAAATATAAAGTTATATTTTTCTTCAGAAAAAAATTCATAAGTGGGAAAAAAATTACAAAGGGCTTTTGAATTAGGGGCGACATTTCATCCAGGAGGACAGTACTTGAACCTGAGTATATCTGCTACAAGGAGCTCTGTGAATTAAAGATAAATATGGCCTGCTCTATGGGCTCCAAGAGGACCTGGAGAAAGGGTCACAGTGAAAGGAAAGAGCCACTCAAAGTAGGGCTGAGTTTTCTTGAAGGCTGGGAAATAAGCACATGTGTTTTATAAGCATTTATGTTTTAATGTTTCAATGCGATAAAAAGAAATTAGGAAAATGTCTCATATATACATACAAATCAGAGGATAAATAATAAGTGTGTTGACAGAGAAAGGTACTGGGGCAGATTTTATGGTCTGGGAAATAAGGCTAACAATAGTACTTGCCTTCTAGAATGTCCGGAAACTTTAAATTAGTTAATGCATAAAGCAGCGATTTTCAACCCATGCGCCACGGTAGACTGGTGTGCCATGATTCAATCTTTGATATGCCCTAGAAATTTTTAAAGGAGATTAATTGAATTATTGTTGAAAGAAGTACAAAGCACAGTAAATATATTCTTTTCTGTACTCCTTTTTTTTTGGATCAACATAATTTAAGTGTGCTGTGGAAAGCTTAACTGTAGGTTCAAATGTGCTGAGAGATAAAAGTGACTGGGAGACACTGGTCTAGAGGGAACTCAAGGTTGTGCCTGGAACCTTGTAGGTGTTCGGCAGGTAGAGTTAATTTTATTGTTCACAGTCAGACTAACTCTGGATTTGGTTCCAATGCCAGGGATTTGCATGACCTCGGAGAAGGCCCTTATCTCCTCAACCCAGGTTTCCTCTTCTCTCCTAGGTCCTCTCTGCATTATTGTGAGGATTGTGTAAACATTACAAAGCGGCTGGGGGTCTTGAGGTCTTGCACATATTAATACATGAAATAGCACCTGTTTTAGATGGAGAGGTAGCCCCAAAGTCATAAAAGTGTGAATCATTGACCGAGAATTTGAATTTCAGTTCCTCTGAGTAAATAGTTGGCGTTCTTTCTTCTGATTTTTCAGAAGACCGTCCACAAAGCTTCAAGATGAAAACAGAGGCCAAGAGGTAGAAACGTTGATAGTTTTGTAAAGACTGGGAGGAGAGTACATACCTTACGTCAAGACCTGCTATTACTTCTTTCTTTGAGACTCATCTCTCTGCCATGTGAAAAGTCTCTCTAGAATCACGAAGTCAGAGCATGTCGAAGCAAAGAAAGGAGCTGTGTTTATGAAAGCCAGTTTTCTGGTGACACAATCTCCATTTTGCCAGTTCTGAGACAAGCCAGGGTACAAAGCCCATTCATCTCCTTTTCTTGTCCTCTTCATTTGCTCTCTCCTCTGCAAAGCCCGTGTTTGAGGTTGGAGGTTAGAATGTAACAGCAGGGCGAGAAGGCTAGAAAGATTGGAGAGATCTGATTATGTCTTCAATAATGGGAAGTGGAGGGATCCCATGCATCTCATGTGAAATCATTAGCTTCACCCATTCTATTATCGCCATCATCCGAATTCACCCTCAATTAAAATGACATGACTGTTTTATCTTACGGTCCCTAGAGGTTATCACAAATCATCAGCGCCTTCATGTCACTGACGCAGGAGACTGGAATTGTAGTGGAAATGAACAAATACATATCAACCTATCATTAGCTACCTGATTGGAAAGCTAAACAGAGCAGGAAAAACCAACATTTCACGTCTCAAGAACCATGGCCAATGTAAGATCAACCAGATATAAAACTAATAGTGTTAATGAGAGTTTTTTTTCTCAAACTGCAAGATTATGAATCTGCACTGTACTTTGAGAAACTTTTTTTTTTTTTTTTGGCAAAGTAAGGGTCTTGTGTTTTATTAAGACAGAATGTATTCTCATGTTGCGTTTTTATCTTAAACTTTGCACAAATCAAAGTTTTAAAAAAATGATATTGTTGTTTTAATTGTAGGTTCCCTGAACTATAATGTGGAAGAGTAACTTACCATAAGTTACGGGTAAGCAGTATGGTAGACAGTAGTTTGTCAACCTAATTTTTACCCTGTTAACATTATTTTCTATTTACGTATTGATTTAAAGAATAATAGCTAACACTTATTGGGCCCTCAGAGTGTATCAGGTACTGTTCTTGGGGATGTATAGAAATTAACTCACTAAATCCTAAACAACTTGGCCAAGATTATTCAGCTGGCACGTGGCAGAATCTAGAATGCAAAGCTTTTACTTAAAATATAGGTTCTTTACAAGATTTGCTCATTCTATGTATTTGGGTTTTTTATTATTTTATTGATTTCTTTTTGTTTATTTATTTTGGGAGGACAGAGTCTCATTCTCACCCTGGCTAGAGTGTGGTGGTATCATAGCTCACAGCAAATTCAGATTTTTAGGTTCGGGAGATCCTCTTGCCTTAGTCTCCTGAATAACCGGGACTACTGACACCTGCCATCATTATGCACTGCTGGTTTTTCTGTTTAGTAGGGATGGAGTCTCTCTCGCTCTTGCTCAGGCTTGTCTCAAACTCATGAGCTCAAGCAATCCCCCTGCCTTGGCTCGCACAGTGCCTACAACCTTTGTTATTAACATCACTTTTCTCTGTCACATAGCCCGGCCCTGCATAGATTTACTGTGCTTTCTAGCCAACTCTCTGGGGTATTGTCTGTGTTTGATTGATTTTTGCGTCCCCAAAGGGCTAAGCAAGTGCCTTGCCTGCAGTTGCTACTTAGTATATATCAAATCGTACTTTCTTTTATTTCAAATGGAAATGTGTTTCTTTGTTCGGAACACCTGGCCAATGTCAACCAACAGGGACATCAAGGATGTCGTCCACTGTTTGTGCCCAGGGGCTGCCTGACAGTGTGCCTTGGGGACAAATGATCCTAGAGCCTTGAATTATCTGGTGCTATAGCTTTTCATGAACCTTCCCATCATCCTTCTACCCAGGCAAACCGAGGATATAAACACTATCCAGAAAAATCTCTCTACTGCTTCGAAAATTAAACTGGCTAAGGTGCCAGCCACATACACCTAAGGTGGTGGGTTTGAATCCCACCTGGGCCGCCAAACAACAATGATGGCTGCAACCAAAAAATGGCTGGGGATTGTGGCGGGCGCCTGTGGTCCCAGCTACTTGGGAGGCAGAGGCAGGAGACTCGCTTGAGCCCAGGAGTTGGAGGTTGCTGTGAGCTATGATGCCATGCACTCTACCCAGGGGGACAGCTTAAGGCTCTGTCTCAAAAAAAAAAAAAAGAAAAGAAAATTAAACTCCAGATATGACAAAAGCAAGGCAAGAGAAAGAAAACTAAGGCCACAGGAAGACTAGGTACTTGTCATTCTTCACGACAGAAAACTTTAGATTTTACGCAGTGTTTTTGTGCTGTTGTTAAACTTTTCATTTCGAATATTTTCCAATGTACCAAAGTGTTGAAAAGATGTTACAGGAACTTCCTACATGCCCTTCACAGAGCTGCCCCATACTAGAATCTTGCATAATGATGATTGGTACATTCATCTAAGTATGTTGACATTGGTTAAACTACAGCTATGGCTGGGATATTTGTCCCTGCTCAACCTCAAGTTGAAATTTGACCCCCAGAGTTGAAGGTGGGGTCTGATGGGAAATGTTTGAGCCTTGGGGGTGGATACTTCATGAAAGGACTAGCGCCTGTCATCCCAGGGTCGTAGAATGAGTTCTCCCTCTGTTAATTCCCAGTTGTTACAAAGAGACGGCCCACCCCTTGCTGCCTTTCTCCACACGTGATCTCTATCCACTGGTTCCCTTTGTTTTCCACTGGGAGTGGAGGCAGGCTGAGGCCCTCACCCAGTAACTATTCATGGACTTTTCAAGACATCGCAAGTGTGAGCCATATAAACTTTTTTTCCATATAAATTACTCAGGTATTCCTTCACAGCAACACACAGTAAACTAAGACAAATACTATGAATTAAACTACAGGCTTTGTTCAGATTTCACCAGTGTTTCCACTAATATCCCCTTCTGTTTTGAGGTCTGATACAGGAGACCACACTGCACCTTGTTGCCCTGTCTTCTAGGCTTCTCTGATCTGTGACATTGCCTCCATCTTTTCTTATTTATCCTTTGCAGTTGACTTTTAAGAGAATAGGCATTTTCTGTGCATGAAAACATTTTGTGCGTGAGTGTGTAGGAGAGTGTGTATGCATATGCGTACACACAGAATGGTAAGGGAAGCCTCTCTGCAGGTAACACTTAAGCAGAAATCTAAACTTAAAAGATGAGAAGGACCAAAGGAGGAAAAGAACTTTGGAAAGAATGCTAGGCAGAAGGTGTGGCAAACACAAGACCCCCCCCAGGCAAGAAGGCAGGAAGAAGTTTGATGTGTGCAAGGAGCCGAGAGGCTGGAGTGGCAGGGCCAGAGTGGGAGAAGGAGATTGAAGAGGTCCAGAGGTAGGTGGGCCAGACCTTGCATGACTGGGAGGCCATGACTGCAAATGTAATATCTTTTCTTCAAGATTTCCTTTGTGTCTTTTATAACACAAAAATTAATTCTCCAGAAATTAGCCCTAGATGTAAGGAAACTGTGGCTATCCAGACATTTCTCTGACCACCAGGACTGTGCTCTTGAGTGTTCAGGCAGATCCCCAGCTGCCCTCTGAGACTGTCCAACAATACCTGCTTTTCCAAGTGCAGCCCTGTCTAAACAAGCTAAACGCAGTTACCAGTGTTTGATAGCTCGCCAGGTGCTTGATGATCTATTAGCTGTTGGAACTCTCTTTTCCCCTGGAAACTATTACTCCACCTTAATCTACCTCCACCTCCCTTGCCCTGCCAGTCAAATCTATGCAAGTCACCAAATACGACAACATTAAAGTGAATGATATAATTATTTTGACCACCTCAAGGAAATATTGCATCTCTTGTAAGAGGAGAATAAGAACGTATATATTCTCGGAATGTTTGTTTTCTCTCCAAATTCTCTTCCCTAACGTGGTTTGTGCAATCTTTTGCTTTTCTGCTACTGAGCTACATAGTTCATGAATCTGAACACCTCTCCAGTGACTGGAGGCTTGCCTCATACATGACAGCCAACAAAATAATGCGGTTTGTGAGCCATCCGTGCTGCTTCTTCTGCAAAAGCTGTCAAGTTTCAAAAGCAATAAGTAAAACTTCAGCCACTTCACTCAATAGAGCTCTTCAAATCTTCTGTCATCCACCAAAATAAAGCGTATAAATTGGAATTGATTTTTATAAAGCCTTCATAAAAATAAATCTAGACATTTAGAAACATCTGTTGGATGGCCCAGGAATTGTATTTTTATTGTTTTAGAATGAGTCCAGCTTTGAAGATCTGGGACCTATTAAATGTGGCAATGTACCAAATCAATCAGATGTACAGATACAACGTATACAGGACAGGAAGGGACCCTCACAAGGACGGTTCTGCTCTTGATCATTTGCGCCATCAACCTTTAACTGCACAGCCCAATAGGTTCAACCATGGACTTTAGAGCTAGGTAATCCTGGTTTGAAGCCCTGTGTCTGCCATTTATGAGGTCTGTGATGTTGGACAAGTTGCTGAAACATTTCTAATCTTCAGTTTGTAGATTTTTAAAATAGAGATGATAATATTTCTACTAACTAGAAGGATTGTGATGATTAGATGAGATAATTTACATCAAGGGATAACATATGCCTCTCCCATTTGAATAACAGAATTAACTACCGATATAATTACTATTGTTAATAAGATCAAATATTTATTGTTATTATGTTCAGCATAGTATTCTAAGCACTGTAGGAACCTAGAAAAGTATTCAACATAGTTTTTTCTTGGAGAACTGGTACCTATTCACATAGAAGGTTAACTAGAACTAGAGAATCTGAGAACCAAAACAAAAGGAATTTAGACAGAAAGTAGATAACTAGTTGCCAAAGAGCCGTAGAACCAAAAAGAACATCTCTGAAAGTAAAGATGTGAAGGATTCGAAAAGATTAGAAGAAAAGTCAGAATATTCTATTATCTATATTTAAGACCACACAGCTGCAAATTGTACATTAAAGATTTTATTAACAGACAACTGTTATTGTTAAGTGAATAGTTAGAGTTGATGAAAGTAATATTTTGATAACATATACTATGGAGATGATTAACAGCAGTTAATTAGATTAATTAATGCCAATTAAATGTACTGAATTCACTACAGGTTTTATATAAATCAGAACTTTTTTTTTTTTTCCGTGAGAAATTCTTGTAATGGGATGGAACGTTTTCGTGAGACTTTGATTGCTCCTTTCACTTGGCAACTCTGATCTTGTTGAGCAGTTGCGATAAGGCTAGCTGCATCTGAAATGAGCATGTATCAGTATTGTAACACCTTTAGGCCTATCACCCCTACAAAACCCTTGTCACTTTAGTTTAATTGCAAATTCCCTGGAGAGCCTTCGCTAATGACCCATTTACATTAAAGCTTTTAAATTAGATTTCAATCTTAATTTCACTTGAAATGTTACCCTGGAGTAATCATTCCATTATAAATCATTTTATTTGATTTTATGGAATTGCTCAATTACAAGAGAAGTATTGAAATAAAGTGCAGTTATATTGAGAAAAGCAGACAGACAAAGGCAGAGTCTGTTTGACTTTGGGAAAGTGTTATCATTCAGGGCAAAACTTGGTCCTTTATAAGCCACACAATGTCTTACAGTACTGAACTGTGGGGCATTTTATACCAGAGATCACTGGAGCACTATGACAGTTTGAATGGGTATTAAGGCTTTAAACTTGGGATAGGAGCATAGGGGGATGCCAAGATCATTTGACATCAAGGTCCAAATCACTGGCCCCATGAGACCATCTTTAATGATTAAGAGTGGCATTTCAGAAAGTATCTTCTTTAACTCTGTATTCTGTTTGACCATGTGTGTGCCATTGAATCTCCTAGGTTGGTGCTTCCTGTAGTATATTACTTTGGCTTCAATCTTTACCTGGCAACTTCCCCATTTCTTCTTCCCTTTTTAACTTACGTTAGAATGGGTCAAGATGCTTTTTATTATTAAAAAATACATCATATTACATTTTTTACTTAACATCTTTGGAGAGGAAGGGAAGGAAGACAGGACTTCCATGTTAATAAATAGTAAACAAATCATAGCATTGGAAGGTACTACAAATATGAATAGTCCAACTTCTAAATTTCACAAAACAAATCACAGAAATTTAGAGTTAAGTGTCTTGCTTCCTTTAGGTCCAGTATTAATTCTGAGTACTACTAGCAGAACAGGAAGTTTTAACTAGTAACATCAACATTTTTCTTATCTATGATTTCAGTATTTCATTCTATTAATACAGACTTCTTTCAAAAATTCCAAAGGGTTGATTTAAATTGTGTCTAAAAAAAATGGGATGATGTTTACAAACCACTAACTATATGTCATGCATTTTCATAGGATGCACACTCTCTCATTTATAATTTTTTTTCAGATGTTTCCATGAAGCCTGCTACCTGGCAAACTTTCAAGTAAATGTGCTGTGTGTACATAGGAGTGCATATTGTCTGCTTTGGGGTGCAGGTTTCTACATATGCCAAGCATTTGTCTAGACAATAGGGATAATAACAGTGAATAAAACAAGCAAACAAACAACCCCCCAAATCTATGACTTCTATTAAGCTCGTTAACTTTCCTCAGTCTAACTAATTTTTGTTATCACTAAGAACTAAGTTTCTTTATCACTAATGCCTCACTTTTTTTTTAATTTTCTTTTTTACATATACAAGTGTTTATTTGGTTTCCACTTTTTGCCTTCACAAAATGAAAAAGGCTTAACATTTAATAACAATAGCAATGTTTAAGATAAGGACTAGAAACAAAACTTCGTAAAGAAGAAACAAAGATAAATACATTCAGAAAAGAAATCAGACGATTGCTGCATCGAAATATTCAGCAATAATAATAATAATAATAATAATGCAAAGAAAGTAACATTCACATTGTCAAATAAGAGTATATCTATTATAGAATGCTTTGACTCTGCGGTTCAGTATGGAGTCATCAGTTAACTTCTTATTTCTTTTTCCCAAAGTAATGAAATTTACTGAGATAAGGAAGGTGACTCTTTAGAAGACACTATTAATGTAGAAATCAAAGAATATTATACTTATGAGATAGACATTGATGAAGAGCTCTTGGCCTTCTATGATGGGTGTCACAAATTTGTTACCAGAACATAAAACTTCTTGTTCCTTATAAAAAACAAAAACAAAAAAACTAAGTTTTGAGAGGTCTATGTGTTAAAATAGCCCACTGTGATTACAGATATATCGTTCTATGCTTAGACTGTATCAGTTTTTACTTTAATTCTTTAGGCTAAAGTTTTTTTTTTGTTGTTTGTTTGTTTGTTTTTGTAGTTTTTGGCCAGGGCTGGATTTGAACCCGCCACCTCTGGGATGTGGGGCCAGCGCCCTATTCCTTTGGGTCACAGGGGTCACCTCTAGGCTAAGATTTTAAGTGAAGACAAATATGATTGATGTAGCTCCTTAGTGAACTGCATCTTTTATTTTTAGCAATGTCCATATCTTGGTTATTTTTTACCATAATTATATTTTTGTCTGATACCAATATGTAGCTTTCTTTGGAATTGTGTGAAATATCTTTAATGTCCTTTATTTTGAAGTTTGTATTATTTCCTTTTAAAAGGATTTCTTTTGAACAACATACAGTTTAAAAAAAAAAGTGTTCTTGTTTTGGGATTCTAAATCCTAAGCCAAAAAAATTTATTTGCCCATTTTTAAAAAAATTCTGTTAAACTTACTACTTTATGGACTCCTTTTCCAATTATACTCATAGTCTGCATTTAGTTTTCTTTGGTTCTGGTACACAAATATTGTCCTGAGATTTTCTTTTACTTATATTTATTGTTGGATGCCATATTCCTGAATTTACTTTCTTATTTTGTGGAAATATATGATTTTAATAAGCTATGAATTCTTCTTAAAAGCACTCATATAGGTGGCAAGATATGTGATTCTTTATATATTTGGAAATATTTACTTTGGCTTCAAGTTGGATTGATAGTTTGGCTGGGTATAGAAATTATTTTCCCTTTGAATTTTGAATTGTTCTTACCTTCTAGCTTCCAGTGTTGTTCCTGAAAATCTAATACCATCTGATTCTTAATTCCTTGTATTTAACTTCCTTTTTATCTTGTGAGTAGAGATTAGTAGTATAAAATTTCAGTCTTTGGCTGGCTGGGGTGTACAGGGAATTTTGCTGGACATACAAATTTTCAATCAATCTCCCTATTTTTAGTTCTTGCCTCATTCAAGTTCTATTATGTTCCACCAAATCAGATGTTTATATTTGCTGATATGTTTTAGATTTCTACCTCACAAATGACCTTGCTTTGCATAACGTCATTCTCTTACATTTATGTTCTAATTTTTTCCTCTGTATGGAGTCCATTGTCATCATAGTATCTGCTCCCTATCTGCTAACATGTGTTCAGTATTCTGTTCCTTGGTGAACCTTTTCTTATTCAATTTGTCTTTAAAGGTTTATATAACTTTATTTTTTTATTATGATGGATTTTGGGAAGCACTGATACTAAATGCACATGTTCAACAGGATACAATGCTTTATTTTACCAGAAGTCCCTTGGCTGTGTTCTAACAATTTACTTTTATTGTCTTGGTCAGAATTTCTATGAGTTGTGGAGGATGGTGTGTAAGTATAAGGAGGGAGAATGGTTAGGTCTGTCCTTCCATGTCAATTTAGTTTGGCATATTTATGCCTTTCTTTCAATTTCTTATCAATTCTTTCACAGTAGATATTATAGTCTGGGCTTTACAGAGGAAGAAACTGAAACTCAGAGTTGGTAAGTTACTAAAACCATGGTGACAAGATCATTTCAAGGTGCATATCTGGCTCCAAAACAAATGCACAGTATAAACCCTTGTAATGGATAATGATTAATTACTTAAGAAGATAACAAGTGTGTTTGTTAACAATAAATCAGTTTCATCCACCAACAGCCTGATTTGTGAAGCATCACCCTTTATAGTTTACTTACATTTAACTTTCCACCATCTGTTATTTGGATTCCCATCCTTTGTACTAAGATTTTTTATAACAATAGGTTTTGTCTTTTTGAATATAGACACTATCATACATTATAGAGGGCAATTTGAGACAGTTAACTATGATCTGACCAGTTTTCTGTGCATACTTCTATGATCAATATATAACTAACACTTGGGCACTTCTGATGGAGTAATGTGGTAGCGTGAGTAGTATAATAGAGAAGTACAGGTCAGAGGAGCCACTTATAGCCCATAGTTCCTCATGAAGACAACTCACACTGGAATAGAGTTTTAACTCTCTCCTCACCTGTTCTTTTTTGTTTTTCTTCTTTCCATCTTTATTCCACATCGCGCTCCCCCCCATTTCAGCTATTCCTCAAAAATTGTGCTTAGCGTAACAAGTTAGGCATGGCAAGGAATTCAAAAACTTTTGGGTCACTATAAGAACTTTAGTGTTGTACCCAAGTAGTGAATATATGTTTGCTGAGTGAATTAATAAGTGAATGGATAACTGTGTATTCACAGGTGATATATACAACACTGTTAGCTGCATAGAAATGTGAACAATTTATGAAACTTTATTTTGTTTCATCTGTGGTCATCTTTTTTCAAACAACTTAAAATTCTTAAAGATTACTTATTGACCCAGGTTCCACCTGTATAACATTAAATAAAAAAAATATAAATACTGTATTATGAGTTGGTCCAAGTATTAGGTACTATAAAGATGTGATCTGAGAAGTGTTTGTGACTGCAGGTTCTGCAGGGATCCAGCACAGGGTGTAACAGTGGAATATCTACAGGTGATAAACATAAAATGAATGCCATGTGCCTAGTATGAGGAATCCTGCCAAATGTTGCCTTACAGCTATATTTAAGCTCAGTGTTGCCAAATACGATATTAAAAATAAATCCCAGATATTTAGAGGTTTGGGGAAATTATTTCAATTTTCAAAGGTTAAAAAAATTATCAGTTAGATTAGTTAGTTGTATGCAACAGAAGCAAATATAAGAAACAAAGGCATCAGCTCTATGCACCCTGTAAAAATTGCCAGCCCAAAGTGGTCATTCCAAAGTGCACACACTCTTGGAATGAGTGTCAGTGGCTATGCCCATCAGTAGTAAGGCCTTCACTAGGTTAGGCCTGTGGTACCTTTGGGATGCTGTTGTTGGCAACATAATCTTTATGATTGGTTTTCTGGGTCTTCTGGAGCCAGTGTTCATCTATATTGTTTAATAGTATACCTAGCAGCACATTAAAAGAATAACATGGCATGAATAAGTGGATTAAATGAGAAAGGTTATATTATCCTTCAAAAAGATGCTGAAAATACATTTGATAAAGTTAAATATTAATTCCTGATTAAAACAACCAAACTGAATGAAGTAGGAATAGATGGATATTGTGGTGATATGATAACCATGCCCTCATGTATCTTAACCTCAAAGCTAGCATCATTCATAATGATAAATAATTCTAACTAAACTCAGATAAAAAATAAAAATTAATGTGAAAAATTGATTGAAAAGAATAATCAGTGAAATTTTGGGGGGAAAAAATGAAGAGGAGTAATTAGGGAAGACTAGATTACCAGTCATCAAATCACATTGTAAAATTAAAACTGTATGGTACTCTACCCAGAATGACTGAGTGAGACTCTGTCTCCAAAACAAAACAACAACAACAACAACAAAAACCCCAACCCTGTCTGGTACTGACACATAGGTATTAGTGAGGCTACCTTGTAGAGAAAGATACATACAAACTGTTAGTGGGAATAGTGTCTATAACTTTCATAAAGGGCAATATAGCAAGGCCAATCAAAATTTTAAAACTGCGTTATCTTTTACCCCAGAAACTCTACTGATATATATTTATCTTACAAATACATTTCTGCAGGTATGAAATAGTTTAAAATCAAGATGGTTCATGATAAAAATTTTGAGTAGTAACAGACTCAAAATAATGTACATTTCAATGATGGTGAACTGGTTAATTAATGTATTGTAAATCTGTGTGATAGAATTCTAAGCACCCATTAAAAACAAGGAGGCCATTTCATCTGAGATACTATATCTAGTTAAGTTTAAAAAAAAAAGGGTAAGGAATAAGGCATTATGCATATATGCTATCATTTGTGAAAAAGCAAATAATTTGCATGGCTGTATACTGATATATGAAGATTATCCCTGGAAGAATATAAAAGAAAACAGGGAATAATAGTTACCCCTGGTACAGAGAACTGGATGGTCAAAGGACTTCATCTTGAAATTAATTTGTCATAGAACATTCATCTGTTTCTTCTGAATTTTGTGTCATATATATATATATGTATTATTTAAGTTTAAAAGTCACTATTTAAATTTATAGGCTAAATGAATCCATTAGGCTAAATTATATTACTTCTCGTTTATTGTATATCCCAGAATATCAGAAAGCTCTATGTATAAACTGCCTTGATATTTTATTAGTTTTGCTATAAATGATCACATCATGCTCTATTCTGGGCATGTAAGCTAACCTTCCTTCTCCAAAGAGTATCTGACCTCTTATTTCTTCCATGACTCCATGAACCTTAATGAAGCTGCTAACAGTAATTTACAGAAATCAGCACTTTGGCTAGTGTTTCTGAGGACAAACAGATCCCAACCATCTAAACCGTTGTATGTAAGTCAACCAGTATTTCACAAAAGATTTCTTAGCATTAAACCTGTACAGTAAGACAAATTAAAACCTCAAAGTATTTTCATAGTCTTTCAATCCTAATTTACAGTGTGTTCCTGTGGGATGTGGTGCAGTCCCTGTTTGGAGTTGAGACAAGTGTAGCTCTTAGAATAAGGTCTCTCCTGAGTTGGGACAGAAAATCAAGAGGAGCCTGTTCTCAGTGGATGTCAGGGAGCTGCCTCCAGCAGAATTACAGGGAGATTGATTTCCACAGTGGCAAAATGTAAACAAAATTCTTTGCTCTGCTCAGGGAAGCCCCCAGAAGGAAGTATTTCACAGAAAAGGTAATTACCAATTAAATAGTAAACGTGCTACTTGGCCTATAAGAAGAATTAAATATATTTACACTTCAAAAAGAAGCAATTAGTGGTGGTTGATTCACTAAGGAAAGTGGCAGACCAGGACAGAGGAAAGAGTGTAAATAGATAAAGACAGAGAGATTTATTATTAAATTAAAGTCTTTTAATTACTGCAAATGTTAAATATGCAGTTTTCTGACATTTAAATGATGCTTTTCACCAAAATAAAAATGAATTGTCCACCTTGGATTCCCACTTCTTAGACAGCATGTAAATGTCAGTCCTAAATTAAACTTAACTAGTTTCTGCCATACATTCTTTAAAAAAAATTAATTAGAATCAATAAACCATTTTCCTTAAAAATTGAAGTCTCTAAAGTGTTCTAGTCCAAACATTCAGCCAATTCCCTGAAAGGAAGGAAATGATCATAGATTCCCCAGGTTTGGGTATAAGGAGAGACCTCTGTTACCAAGCTCTCTGTGAGCCCACTTTCCAGCCAATGCCTGTGCCTTCTTAATCTGCTCCCTTTTCATGGCCTTTCAATACCTTGAGGTATTAAAGATTTGTTCCTGTAATTAGAAACACATTTCTTTTTGGATATAATATAGCTACCTTTTATGAATCACTTTATGCTAAAAGCTTAAGATGTATTTCCTTATTTCAACCTCATAAAAGTTCTCCAAAATAAGTTTTATGATCATTGTTTGATGAAACCTGGATAGGATGGTTGACTTTCACATGTCAGGAGGCTTAGAAAGAGCAGAATTTTGAACTCAGTTCTCTCTGCCACAATACCATACTGTCATGATTTAAAAAAAAAAAAAGAAGAAAAAATAAGAAAGAGAGAGGGAGGAAAGGAAGGAAAGAAGGAAGGGGGATGAAGGAAGGAAGAAAGGAAGGAGAGAAGGAAGGAAAGAAAAAATAAAGTTAGAAATTTTCAAAAATCTGCTCTTAACTTCATAACATATCATTGTCATTTTAGGATATTTTTGGCTGTGCAGTGTCCTAACTTTTATCCCAGAGATGCTGAAAGATTGTCACTATCTGTTTTAGTCAGTTCAGGCTGCTATAACAAAGTACTATAAGCTAGATAGCTTACAAACAACAGAAATTTATTTCTCAGCATTCTGGAGTCTAGCGGGCAGATACAGGGTGCTGTCATGGCCTGGTTCTATTGAGGCTTTCTTTTGGATTGTAGATTGCCCACTTATTACTGTACCTTCACATTGCAAAAGCTACAAAGCTCTCTGGGGTCATTGAAAAAGCTATAAAGCTCTCTGGGGTCTCTATTATAAGGACACAGATCCCATTCATGAGAGCTCCATGTACATGACCTAATTGCCTCCCAAAGGTCCCAATTTCTAATACTACTACATTAGGGGTTTGGATCTCAACATACAATTTTTGGCAGGGGGAAGGGACCAACATTCAGTTCATAGCCCCACTCAAAAAATTTCTTTTTTACTTAAATTTGGCTATTGTTTGCTTCATAGCATCCTGAAATCATGGATTATGTCCTCTACTTCCAGGTTTACTGAATCCCAGAAATACTTAGGACAACTCCACATATGTTTATTGAGTGCTGGGCACTATGCTATGCTCTATGGGAATCACAAAGTTATTAACATGTGTATTTCCAACTGTTCCCCTCCTGAACTGGATATGAATGAAGAAGCAAGGGTGTAGCAATGATCAAGTATTTTAGAAGCACTGACTAATTCTTGCCCACTCGTATTTTTTTTTCCAGGACATTATATCCTTTGTATGTTAATGTGCACTGGGAATCTTTTCTTTTTTTTTACAGTTTTTATTTTTGGCCAGGGCTGGGCTTGAACCTGCCACCTCTGATATATGGGGTCAACACTCTACTCCTTTGAGGCACAGGTGCCACCCTACACTGGAAATCTTCAAAGAGAAAGATAATATGTAGGGATTTCAAAATTTATATGACATGAAAACTATTTTGGAGAATACTTATATAGATAATGTCTAATCAAACATATTAGGGAATTTTGGAATGTCAATAGAAACTGAATGAAAAACAAGGGAGGAATAATTTGAAAAAATCTGATAAAGGCAGTAGGAATTTAAATAAACATGATAGGAATTTAAATAGATAAGTTCAATAGGTAGAAGGCAATGGGGATTGAGTTGAACTCTGAGAAGGCAGATGAAGAAAGCCAAAGTTTTTTTGTGTGTGTGTGTGAAGTGGCATCTTAGGGTGGTTTTGTTTTTATTTATTTATTTTTTACTTTTTAAATTAAATCATAGCTGTGTACAATAATGCAATTGTGAGGTACAATGTGCTGGTTTTATATACAATTTGAAATATTTTCATCAAACTAGTTAACATAGCCTTCACCACATTTTCTTAGTAACTAAGAAAGTCTCCATCTTTCTTTAAGGTTGCATAATATTCCATGGTGTATATATACCACAATTTATTAATCCATTCATGGTTTGATGGGCACTTGGGCTTCTTCTATGACTTAGCAATTATGAATGGGGCTGCAATAAACATTCTGGTACAAATATCTTTGTTATAAAGTGATTTTTGGTCTTCCGGATTTATACCTAGTAGAGGAATTAAAAGATCGAATG
>CAUYQV010190171.1:0-32650 GCA_963574575.1 Galagoides demidoff | reverse complement strand
ACCAAATTTGATCTCTTTCCTATTCAAAGGCCACTTTACTGTGACTGCATCATTTCATCTGCCAGTGCCACCACATCAGAAGACACACACACACAGAAACACACAAACCCCACTACCACACCCACCTCCTCCCCCACGGACCACCAGCATCACCTTTGTCCAAGCCAGTGGTGATGTGTTTTCACTCGTAATGCTGCCTCCACCTGGAAACACCATTCCCCTCCTTACCCTTCATCTTCTAAGACACGTGTCCCAAGACACACAGCCTTCCAGACTCCTCTCTCTCGAAGACAGTGTTAATAAACTACTTAAGTCTGTCTTTATCCTTCCCTTACACCACTG
This sequence comes from Galagoides demidoff, assembly GCA_963574575.1. NCBI lineage: Eukaryota > Metazoa > Chordata > Mammalia > Primates > Galagidae > Galagoides > Galagoides demidoff. The sequence goes on along the minus strand of CAUYQV010190171.1, from coordinate 32,308 downwards.
ACAAATATGATACTCACACAACAGCCTTACAGTAGATTATTACATTCACTACTTTACAAAATGTACTTGACTTAAACTATAAAGCATTTTGTACGAGCCATTTTCTCATCCATAAAATGAGAATAACAGTAACCTACCACATAGGCCCATGTGAGAATTAAAAGGATTAACACAGCAAAGTGCATAAATTGGTTTCCATTACACGGTGAATGCTTGGCATGAGTTAGAAAGCACAATAACCCTTCAGAACCGTCACAGGCTCTGTCACCTGAAGTTCCTGATTCTCTCTGCGGTAAAACTCTCTCAGAAGTTCAGTGGATTCCAATATATTTGCTTCCAGACAGCTCCACGAGGCCACAGCTTCCTCAGCGAAGCTCCCAGATCTTTCTCTCATTCCCACTGCCCCATCCCACACTCTCAACTCAAAGACACCTGAGGCTCTCAGACTTTGGTGGAAAGGCCACAGCTGTAATCTACTCTTTCTGATATTTAAGAAGATTACAGACATTTAAAAATCTCATTTTTTAAATCTGTGGATTCAGAGTAATCAGTTTTTCCCACATGGAGAAATCCAAATCTCTCTTTATTCCCTTTTAATTCCTTTTGCAAATAAGCTGGTCTTTCCAGAGCTCACCTCTTACATGTAACTTGTCATCAAGACCATCTCACATTGGCCCACGCAAGTCACATGGTCCTGCTTAAATGTAAGAGGGCTGGAATATTTTGGGGACACACGCATATTCAATGACTCACACAAACTGTTGCCAAATAACTCCAAAATGTTCACATCAACTTAGACCTGCTGCAGCCGAGGTTCAAGTCGGCCTCCGCACCCCGGCAGACAGTCTTACAGGCTTATTGTTCTTCTCCCCACACATCGGCATAGCAAACTCTTAAGCTCCTTAAAGACTGGAACCCTGTCTTGTGAATGTCTGTGCCCCCAGCTAGCTCACTGTCTGAAGCAACTTGAATATTGATTTAAAGAATGTCACATGAATGAGAGAATGTCCATAGGATTACTTTGGTATCTTAAGAGGAAAAAATTATCAGTCTCAGGAACACACATATCAAAGCACCTGCTGCAAAACTAAGACCGATGGAACTTCCTCACAACCCACCTCGCATCTTTTTGAAGACAGTGCTTTTGTGACATTAGCCAAAATGATGGCAAATTAAAAAAAAAAAAAAAGGATTTTCAGCCTCCTCAGCCCCACCATAAATGCACTCAGAACACAATGCCTTGGCCCTCTTAATACAGAATAGCACATACCTTTCACCTCCATATCCAGCTCTTCACTTTCAAATCAGATTCCATGAATCTCTTGAGTAAATGGATGTCTCTTGTTTGACAAGCAAATAAATTCTGCTTTATTTGTTTGATTTTAGTTCTGGTGGTCTTTGCATCACTGTTTGAGAATGAATGAATGTATTTTCCTTGCTCTCTCTTATTCATGAATGTAAAGGATGCAGCATGATTTGGTGGCACGAGTTTAGGAATTGGGTCGGCCCAACCTGGGCTCAGATCCCAGCTCTGTCATTTACAAGGTAGTTGAAGCAAATCCATTCACCCTTCACATTTCAGTGTCTCCCTGTACAATGAAAACAAGGTATCTACTTACCAGGATTCTGGTGGACGTGGGAAAGCAATGGAACACAGAGAACTCCATTAATAAAGTCCAGGCGATTTCTACACATGGCAAAAATTCCTAGTAACTTCCCCCATTGTGTTTCTAAAAACAGAGCGGCCACGCCCCAGAAAGAGCTGTTGGACCTTAGAGAGAAGTGTGATGGACACGCCTCCCAACAGTGACGCTGGTCCACAGAGGACAGCTGTGCCTCTTCCTGTCTCTCTCACCTCAAACTCTGTTATTCCAAATCACAACTGAATCTCTCATCTTCACACTCGCCACTTACTTTGGATCTTCAGAATAGCACTGTACACAGTTGTCCAAAGGAATCAATCATGCATTTACTCTAGATGCTTAGAGCAGATAACAGGTATAGGAGGCATTTACAAAAAGAAATTTCAAGTTGAACAGTTGCCATGAGGATCACAATCGTCTGGTACACACACATGCTAGTGTTGTGATCTCTGCACAGCTCTGCAATAGTTCCCGTCACTAAAGATAGTTTAATTACATGGATATTAATTATATCACTATTCTATTTTATTAAATGCATATGTATAAACTTGGGCTGGCAAATAAACAAATTGGTCTGTTTTGCAGGGGTGTGGAATTACTTATTCTTATCAAATAATCAAACCATTTTCTATAGTGTTCAAGTTATTTTTTTGAAAAGCAGAACATATTTTAAGAACCAACATGAATATGCATACCACAGTGAAAATGAATCCCATGTGTATGCATTTATTTCAGTACCTTGAGTAGGATACAAATACCACATGAATTTTATTAAGAGTTAAAACTAACAAAATGAAATGTCTTTATTAATTTAAGGGTAAACATCCATACTATGTACATGGAATTGTGAATTTTCATTAGTCTCTTCTCCTGTCTCTTGAGACGTATTTTCTGGTTCTTCTAATGTTACAAATTTCTCAATAAATTTCGAAAGGTCCCTTAAAATAAATAAAATAATATACAATATATTAGGATGAATACATTAATCATGAAAGAAAATTTTACAATAAACTTCTGTTTTAGGACACATTTACCTACAACAGGTAAGATGAGATTTGCAACCATCTACTTTTATTTTAAAGGATATTTCCAGAGTCTTGGCCATGAATACAAGAAAGAGTCTCTGAATGTCTAGAAGAGACCCTGAGGAATTCTCAGACCAGGGACAGTGTGACAGCAGAGTTAACACGAACAGAATATTTTAAACGTCAGGTCCACTTACTCTCGCTGTCAAGAGTGTGGGAGGTACTTTCTCTATTTTGTATCCAAAAGTTCATTTTCTTTTTTTTGAGGACACATAGGAGGACATAAGAAACCACAGACCCCACCTGTATGCTCCCCCAACACCTGCTTTAATCACTGCCTTCCATGACTTCCTCCACGGCCTACACTGGGAAGCCAGGTTTCATGTTTCCCGGCATCCTTGCAGCTAAGAGTGGCCTTGACATATGGTGCTGGCCAGTGAGATGTGAATGGCACTTGGAAAGGACTGTCCTTCTCAATAAAACTGAAAAGCCTCATGAAGAGAAGCTCTTTCCCGTCTGTCCTTCCCCTTCCCCTTTCTTACTGTAGGGAACATGAACCTGACACCTGACCACAGTCAGGCTGAGACCCTGAGCAGGAAAGCCAGGTGCACAGGAAAGGGAAGGAGGACAGAGGAGCCTGGCTCCCAGTGACATCACTGGGCCTTAGCCACCTATACCTACAAGTCTGTCTGCTGTGCATCCAGACAAGCTCTTCCATATTTAAACCACCATATGGTTTTCCATTGTTCCCAACTATACCAAATTCTGAGCATTGAACTGTAGCACCAACTCTAAGAAAAGTAACTTTGTAAAGTATAAATTTACATAAAAAATAATATGAATCAACCGCTTGCTTTTTTAACTGAAAACATTCAGAATAATATATGTATAGGGGTTTTCAATGATTTAACATCACTAAAAGCCATATATTGATAATTTGAGGAAAAAAAGCCATTCATACCATACACCTCCTCACTTTCCTGATTCTCACCAGTGAGAATTCACTCTCAACTTTTAGAGGTCTTTCCAATGAATTTACTTCTTTATTACTACACAGTATATACAGATTGAGATTTAAACTTTGGATTGAGCATCTTTCAGCACAGAATACGGTGCAACGTGAATATCTAAAAGACGTTTTATCAAAAAGACACATACACTCATTTATAGCAGCACATTCACAATTATAAAGATGCAGAAACAGCCCAAGTGCCTGACCACATGTGAGTGAATTAATAAAATGTGGTGTACATACACCACGGAATACTCCTCCGCCATAAAAATGATGGTCTGGCATCTTTCATAACAACCTAGATGGAATTGGAGACTATTCTTCTGAGAAAAGGATTGCAAGAGTGGAAAATCAAACACCACGGGGACTCAACACTAAATTGGAACTACTCAACCAACACTAATGTGCACAGAGGAAAGAAAAATCCAATGGAATTCAGGTAGGAAGGAGGGGAGGAGGGGATGGGTAAATTCACACCTACAGGAACAACATACACTTTCTGGCTAAAGGGCACACTTACAACTTTGACTCAAAATATACAAAAGCAAATTACACAACCCAAACAAATGTACTCCAGTACCATTCTGAAATTTAAAAAACAATAAAGTTAACATTCGTGAGTGTGAACACTCCAGGGGTCTGTCTAGTCTAAACTAGTTTTGAACGAACGGGCTTTGGAATAGCCTGATATCTTTTTAGCTATTTTATCATAATATTAATACTTACTGTTGTACCTACCTATTGGTTTTTTTCACCATATAATTCACATGGTTTTCAATAACCTACAAAGAATTAACAACAATTTGGTCACATATAGGCTTGGCACCTGTAGCACAGTGGTTACAGCACCAGATACACAAAGGCTGGCAGGTTCAAACCTGCCCCTGAACAGCTAAACAACAAGGACAACTGCAACAAAAAAAATAGTCAAGCATTGTGGGGGGCACCTGGAGTCCCAGTTAAGGCAAGAGAATCACTTAAGCCCAAGAGTTTGAGGTTGCTGTGAGTTGTGATGCCACGGCACTCTACCCAAGGGCAACATAGTAAGTCCAAAAAAAAGAAAAAAAAAATTGGTCACATATCATGGCATGACAATGTTCATGTATAATGCCAACAATATTGAATCCAAACAGATTGCCACTTCTAGAACTAAGTATAAACATACTAATTCATACTATATGTAACAAAGAACTATACATATATAATAGAAGTAGAAAGTAGAACTATAAACTGTTAAGCAAGAAATTGTTAGAATGTATTTTGAGAGAATATTTCGAAAGCTATTAGGAAAGCCAGTTCATTATATTTTTTGTAAACAAATAAACCCACTATATTAAATTGTAATGTCCAGAGGGGTTAGAGAATGGTTGGCTCTAATGGCACATTCAACCATATGTTCCTTTTGGAAAGACAACTGGAGAACACTTAGAGAACTAAAAATAGACCTGCCATTTGACCCTATTATTCCTCTATTAGGTATATATCCAGAAGACCAAAAATCACACTACAATAAATACATTGGTATCAAATGTTCATTGCAGCCCAATTTATAATTGCTAGGTCATGGAAGAAGCCCAAGAGCCCATCGATCCACGAATGAATCAATAAACTGTGGTATATGAATACTAAAATTTTGAGAAAATAAATTTCAATGACCTTATAATAGGAGTAGCTAATATTTAGACAAGAAAAGTCTATGTAATCTAATGGTTAAGTTTGATTCAAATTGGGTAATTTAAATCCAGAATCATAATTCAATTTACAAAATCAGAGTTCCTGAGTGTTAGGTGTACTAAGGAAATGTTGATACAGTATCAATGTGAACAATATAAATTAGATAATCAGTTTGAGATAGAAACTTGATGATGGCTCTAATCTATAGTAAGAAAATAAAAATCCAAGAACAAATATATAATAAAACAAGATGAGAAGACATTATAAGAAGTGGAATGTTTAGTGCATAAAGCCTACTTTTTCATCTTATCTTTTGTATTTGAAAGGTAATTCTTAAGAAACAGGGTAACACTTTACACCCTTCAACCTTGACATCTGGAAGGGCCCATCTACTTGGTTTCTTTGGATCCGTACTATCATACTTCCATTCTACTGCAGTAAGAGGGATCATTTATAAGTAGAAATCCTTTTATTTAATTTTCTACTGAATTTATCTGCCTCCTTTCCACCCTGGCATCACTTCCACATTCTTAAAATCCTTACGCATTTTACACTGTTATCAGGATAAACTTCAAAATTTTTACTGTGACCTATAAGGCCTTGGACAATGCAATCTTTGCTTTCTGTCCTCACTTGACACTCTTCTTCCTCCTATGCTTTCTATATTATAATGACTTTGAGGTTTTCTGATTGGCCTCAGCCCTTATATACACTCTTTTCATTATATGGAAATATCATGTGTGCTCTTCCCTAATTAACTTCTGTTCATCCTCCCTGTCTGCCAAGATTAGGTCAGGACCCTTGGGTATGAAAATACAAATTACATGATCCTTGTTATTTCTGACCTTTATTATTCTTTAAAATAATATTTTTATTTGTGTGAATATTCTGTCTTACTTCACTGGAATGTCAGCATGTGGGTACACAGTACATTACTATTAAATGATTAATGGCATTGATGTTAAATCTTGTATTTTAGATAATTGTAATGAACTGAGTGAGTACCAAATATTTTATGATTTACTCATTAACTTCACTACACTTCTAAGAAATAGAAAAGATTGACACGTTGACTTTCTCTTATATACACTTTTAAATAAAAAAGCTCTTCAAATAGACTTATTTCAGACTATGTCTGCTGAAGTTTGTCAAAATCGTATTACCATCTACCATGGAATCAGTAAAATTAAAAACATTTTTACTCTTAAAGACACACATGTGAGGAAATACATCAGATATTAAAAATATTATATATTGGGCACTTGCTTTGGTAAGTCTATAAGGAATGAAATAAATGTTTGGATACTACGCAGGGTAATTATAATGGAATATATTTTCTCTATTATATAACCAAAATTTTAAGAGTTAAAAACATTATTTCTTAAAATTTCCTGGTGAGAGGGAGCCATGGTGGTAGACTAGAAGCAGCTCTCACTGGCTGATCTCAAGGAGGGATCAAAGTCTGCAGGTAGATGCTCCCTGTGGAGGGGCCATCTTGGAAGGAACATTGTGAATCCTTGGAGAAGGAACCTGAAATCCTCAAAAAGGGGGACAGATAGGCAAGTGGTCTGCTTGGAGAGATCAGAATATATCTGAGGGAAGTGTCCACATGTGCTGAAAGGGCAGGGGAGATATCTCCAGGATTCAGCACTCCTCTAGCAGACACTGAGATCTCAGCTGTGAGGGGGCCTCCAACAGACCAGGGAGCTCCTTGGACACTCACCAGAGAGTGGCAAAGTGTGGTCCTGTTAACCTTCTGCTCCTAGGTTACCAGAAGAGTTACCAATCTGCTCTGTCAGGCACAGAGCACCCTGTCTACAGGGGGGTCAACTCCATAGCATCTGCCTCCCCAGTACTGTCAGGCCAGTGAGGGAGCAGGGAGCATGGGTATTGTCATGCACTGTGACTGGGTGATATGCACCCCTACAAATCACCCCCCACTGACAATCTCCAAGGGTTCTGGGAAGGCCCCCCATCTGCCTGTCATTTATTATCCCCACAGCACCACTGCTGCTACCTGAGTAAGACTGTGGCAGCTGCCACAATTGAACCTAGGTGGAAGGAGTGTTCTAGCCACCATGACTCTGTGGTGGGCACCACACATCTCCCCAACCCCATCATCCATAGGTGGTGCAGCTGATGGGGACCTAGGAGCCACTCCCCCACTGGCTTTGTTCTCGCAACCTGCCCAGGCACCAGCCAAGATCCCCAACCTGTGTCTTGGTGCCTGTCAAGGCCTAGTGCCTCACATAAACACCTGCCAAGATCCAGTGACCTGTCCTTCTGCTCGCTGCAGTACCATGACATGTCTAGGCACCTGTGAAGATCCTGCAACCAGTCAGGTGCTGCTCAAGGTCCTTGGACCCCCTCAGGTGTCTACCAAGGTCCTGTTACCTGTGTAGGCACCTGTGAGGGTCCTGTGACCAGTTGTATGATCCCCTGATGTACCCAGGCAACCAAGGTCTCATAACTTACCCAGCAGAAAGCTGCAGATTTGTGATGCATCCAGATTCTCACCAAGGTCCTGAACCCACCTGAGCACTGGGTGCAACTTGCTTCAGAGAAGGACTTGACCAGCCACCTATTTAGCTTTCAACAACAGCCTGGGGACCAACCTGCCAATCTGACGGAATATCCCCTAGCACAGGCTTGAACTGTAACAAGTACAGGGAACAGATGAGACAGGAGAACAGCTGAGTCACGAGCTTTCAGTGCATTCACCCCTCTTGGCTGGGTTAATCCTCCAAAACAGGGCACAAAAGTGCTGTATAGGAATTTATTCTCTTTCTCTCTGTGGAGGAGAGTTCCCAGCAAAAGAGATCAGGTGAACTGCAAACCTACCAGCCCTGAACTGGGAGAAGAAGGTTCAAGAGGAGAAGAAATCAACAAAAGAATTCTCAACAGGAACAACAAACCAGCAAGGCTGATACCCTCAGAGGATTACAGTGGAGCCACAGCCAAGACCCCAAATAAAAGGAAACCATATAAATGTCAGAAAGGGGATTTAGAATTTGTGAGGCAAACAAGATGATCAGAATGGGAGAGAAAGTTGAAAAACAATGCAACAGGCTTTTTTGCCTCTTTGCCTACTTGCCCTGGGAATGGAGGCCCATTCACTGTCCATGGAGACTATATCCTACCGTGTAAACTTTCTTACTCTGTAAACCTATCTTTCTCTTTGTAAATAAACTTTGTTTTATGCTTGCATTTAAAAACAAAAACAAACAAAAGAAAACCAATATAAAGAAACCAAACAAATATTTCAGGACATGAATGAAAAAATATGAAAACCTCACTAAAGAGATAGACAACAAACGAAAGATACAGCAGAACTTAAAGAAATGGAAGAGTCACTTAGGGAATTACAAAACAGAAAAGAAAACTTCAACAGTAGCTTAGATCAAGCAGAAAAAAGACTCTCAGAGCTTGAAGACAAGGCTTTCAAACCTTGTCTAACCGTCAGTCAAAGACATAGGAAAAAGAATAAAGAAGCAGTCCCTCAGAGAAATATAGGACTCTGTGAAATAAGCCAATGCATTAATTATGGGTATCTTGGAAGGAAAAGAAGAAAAAGCAAAAAGCATGGAAAAACTATTCAGGGGAATTATTGAGGAGAATTTCCCTGTTACTGCCAGAGTTTCAGACATCCGGATGTAAGATGGTCATCAAACTCCAGCAAGATTCATAGCAAAGGGAACTTCTCCAAGACACGTATCTTCAATCTCAGCAAAGTCAACATCAGGGAGAAAATTCTGCAAGCACCTAGATAAAAGCAATGACTAACCTACAAAGTAAACCCCATCAGTCCAACAGCAGACTTCTCAGAGGAGAACTTACACCTTATAAGCCACAGAAAAGATCTGAGAAGCCCATTTTCAGGAAAACCTTGCAGCAACACATTAAGGATGAATGAATAAAAACTTTTTCAGACAAGTAAATACTAACAGAATTTTTCACTACTAGGCTTGTCACACAGGAAATGCTCAAAAATGGAAAAGCACAATGTATATCAACCACTGTGAAAACATCTTAAAGCCAAATCACATAGCTCTGATAAAAGAATAGCACAATATAGAAAACAAAATAATATGGTATTCATCCAGAAAAATATTGTGCTGTGCAAAACAACATCTCACATATCAATAATAATACTCAACATAAGTGATCTGAATACTCACTTAATAGACAAGCTGGCTGAAGGAATGAATAAAACATACACCAAATATCTGCTTTCTTGAAGAAATACATCTGACCCACAAAGATTCACACTGATTCAAGGTGAAGTTTGGAAAAAAAGTCATGCAAATAGAAATCAAAATTAAGCAGGTACAGCCATTCTTAGATAAAATTGACTTTAAATTAACATTGATTAAAAAAGACAATGAGGGTAATTATACAATGGTAAAGGCAATAATTCAATAAAAGATATAATAATTCTACATATATATGCATCTAGGATAGGGGCTCCCAGATTGATAAGGTAAATTATATAAGACATAGAGAATGAAATAAATTAGCATCTTAATTGCTGGAGCTTTCAATATCCTGCTGATAGACCTATACAGATGCTCAAAGCAGAAAACAAATAAATACTGGAATTAAACAGGAGTCTAAAGCAGAGTAACTTAATACACATTTATAGAACATTCTATCCCCAAACTACTGCATATACATTCTTTGCATCAGCACATAGGATATTTTCCAAGATTAATCATATCCTAGGCAACAAAACAAGTTGCAGTAAATTCAAAATCATTGAAATCATACCATGTATCTTTCAGACCACAGTGGAGTAAACCTAAAATTCAATTACAGGAGAAACACTGATTTCCACACAAATTCATACACAAATTAAATAGCCTGCTCCTCAGCAATCACTGGGTGAAGGATGAAATTAAAGTGGTAATCAAAAGAGTCTTTGAACTGAATGACAAAGAGATACAAGCTTTGAAAATCTATGGGCTATAGAAAAAGCAGTTATAAGGGGAAAATTCACAGCCATAACATGTCTTCATCAATAAGACAGAAAGATCACAAAATGACAACGTAATGTCACATCTCAAGGAACTAGGAAAAAAAGAACTGAAACCCAAAGCCAGCAGAAGAAAAGAAACAGCAGAGTTCAGAGCTGAACTAAAATGAAATGGGCTCCAGAAAAATATACAAAAGACCAATGTAACAAAACTTTTGTGAAAAGATAAACAAAGTTGATAGACCAATAGCCAGATTAACCCGAAATAGAAGAGAAATGACACAGATAACCACAATCAGAAATGAAAAAATAGACATTACAATTGACGTGGTAGAAATACAAAATATCATCTGCAAACTTCTTAAAGTTGCATCTGCTTATTCTAAAACATTAGAATATCTAGAAGAAATGGATAAATTCCTGTAAACACATAACCTCCCAGGTTAAATTTGAAAGAAAAGGAAATCCAAAACAGAGCAGTAACAAGCAGCAAGATTGAAGCAGTAATAAAATCTCTCCCAAGGAAAAGAGCTCCACACCAGATGGAGTCACAGCCAAATTCTACCATACCTCCAAAGGTGAACTGAGAAATCCCTACAGAAATTATTGCATAACACCCAGAAGGAGAGTATCCTCCCTACATCAGTCTATGAAGACAATATCATCTTGATATCAAACCCAGAAAAGGATTGAAAAAATGAAAACTACAGACCTTTATGAACATGAGTGTAAAAATCTTCAAGAAAAGTTAACAAACGGAATTCAACAACACATTAAAAGATAATTCACCATAATCAAGTAGGTTACATCCCAAGGAGGCATGTGAATCACCACATAGACAGAGGCAAATACAAAGACCATGCAATCATCTCAATAGATGTAGGAAAAGCATTGGATATAATCCAGCACACTTTCATCGTATGAACCTCAAGAAATTAGGCATAGAAAGAACGTATCTCCAAATTATAGATTCCATCTATGACAAACCCATAACCAATGTCATACTGAATGAGGATAAGTTGAAAGCATTCTCCTAAGAATTGGAACAAGACAAGAGTGTCTATCGTCACCACTTTTATTCAACATACTACTGGAAGTCTTAACCTAGGAGTGCCCAACCTTCAGCTGTGGCCATATGCTGACTATTTGAGAACTGTTTTGTTTATCTGCATCAGATATTGCACAAATTATGCATAGATTTTTTTTTCATTTATTGGCTACCATGAGTGTTCATGTATTGAATTGTTGTCCAAAGCAACTCTTATTTTTCCAGTCACAGCAAAGGGGGAAAAAAAGGTTTGATACCCCTGTCCTATGCAGAGAAATCAGATAAGAAAAAGAAATAAAAGGCCTCTTTTTGGGAAAGAAGGGGGAAAACTATCCCTATCTGCTGATACTATGATCTTTTATCCAGAAAACCCTAAAGACACCACAAAAGCCTCCTAGAATTAGTAGGTAAATTCAGCAAAGTCTAAAATTATAAAAATCAATGTGCACAAGTCAGTAATTTTTCTATATATAATAATAGCCAAGCTGAGAGTCAAGTCAAGAACTCAATACTATTTATAATAGCTATGACAAAAATAAATTATTTAGGAATATTTTTATTTTTTTTTACTTAGTCATTTAGTTTATTTTCACTCTTATTGTTGGATTTTGTTTAATTAAATCATCACTGTGTACATTAATGCAGTCATGGGGTACAATGTGCTGGTTTTATATACTTAGGAATATTTTTAAGCAGAAGGATAAAAGATCTCTACAAGAAAACCTATGAAACACTGATGCAAGAAATTATAGAGACACAAACAAATAGAAAAACATTCCTTGCTTATGGATTGGTAGAATCAACATAGTTACAATGTCCATAATATCCAAAGTGATTTACAGATTCAATACAATTCCCATCAAAATACAGAAGTCTTATTTCATAGACCCAGACAAAATAACCCTAAGCTTTTTTTGGGTATAAAATATACCCCAAATAGCCAAAGCAATCCTAAGCAAAAAGAACAAATCTGGAGTCTTTACATTACTAGACTTCAAATGGCTACACTAACCAAAACAGAATGGTACTGGAATAAATGTGTAGACATAGACCAATGGAGCAGAATAGAGAACCCAGAAATAAAACCGTCGATCTTCAACTAACCAATCTTTGACAAGGCAGACAGAACCATAAAATGAGGAAAGAAAGCCTTAATGATTCCAGTTAAATTGGAGAGCCACATGCAGAAGAGTGAAACAGGACTCTTATCCTGCCACTCAGAAAAATTAACTCAAGATGGAAAAAGACTTAAATGTAAGGCATGGAACTATGAAAATTTTATAAGACCTTGTAGCAAAGACTCTTTTAGACATTGTCCTAGGCAAAGAATTTGTGACTAAGACCCTCAAAGGGTCTAACAAAAATAAATAAATGGGATTTAATTAAATTAAATAGCTTCAGCACATTGAAGGAACTAATCAACAGAATGAATAGACATTCTATAGAATGCAAGGAAAAATACTTGCAAAGTATACATATAACAAAGTTCTAGTAACCAGAATCTATAAAAACTCAAACAAATCAGCAAGAGTTAAACAAATAACCTGATTAAAAAGTGAGCAAAAGATATGAACAGAAGTTTTTCAAAAGAAATAGACAAATGACTTGCAAACATATGAAAAAAAAATCCAACATCACTAATCATCAGGAGAATGCAAATTAAAACTGCAATGAAATACCACTTTTTCCCTGTCAGGATGACTATTGTTAAAAAGTCAGTAAACAGTAGATGTTGGATGTAGAAATAAAAGAACACTTATACATTGTTGGCAGGACTTCAAATACAACGTCTATGGAAAGCAGTACGGAGATATGTCAAGGAATTAAATGTACATCTAACATTCGATCTGGCAGTCCCACTGCTGAATGTCTACTCAAAGAAAAAGAACTCATTTTATTAAAAAGACACCAGAACTGGAATATTTAATGCAGCACAACTCGCAATTGCAAAGATGTGGAACCAACCTAAGTGCCCATCAATTCATTAGGGGATAAAGAAAATGTGGTATATATATACCATAGAGTACTAGTCAGCCATAAAAAGGAATGGAATAATGCTGTTTGCAGCAGTCTGGATGGAACTGGAGACCATTATCTTAAGTGAAGTGTTTCAGGAATGAGTAACAAAGCACCATATGTTCTCACTAATAAGTGGAAGCTAAATGATGCGTACACATGGGCACAAAGAGATGTAAAGGACAGCAGAAAAACCCAGAGTGGGGGTGGTGGGAAGGAGAGTGCGGGATAAAAAGTTACCTATTGGGTACATGAACACTATCCTGGTGACAGACACACCAAAAGTCCTGATTTCAATATAATAGAATCATTTGTACCCTCTTAATATTCTGAAATAAAATTTCTACCAAGCTAATATTTCCTTGCTTCTTTGTTTATTCTTTATGAGTATTTTTATTAACAAAATCAAAACTTAGTAAAAAACAGTGTAGGATGTTTTTTAAGGGTGTCCCAGCTACGTTCTTTTTTGTCACACATTGGAAGAATAAGAGTGGATGTGGACCACACAGTAAATGTATAAACACTGACAACAACTAAAGAAAAGTTATGTGAATCCTTCTCATGATATCAGACACCACGGATAAGCGAAACAGTCCTCAAGTTGCCTGCATGTGGCCCAGGGGCCACAGTTGGATACCCTTATTTGATATTCTTGTTAAGAAAATTACTATTATGTACTCAGTACTAAACCAGTGGATGCACTAATACACACACAAGAGAAAAACTTAATTTAATTCACATGGAGGGAGAGAGGAGGAGTGTTCTACTTAACGAGCACAGTAAAGGTACCTGGCACACTCCCTGGGTGCGGGACCCAACTGCAACAGGAATCTTACCTAACACATGCAAGCATTGTAACCTAATGATTTATATCCTCATATTAACCTGAAATAATGATAATAATAAATGATTATTAATGAGCTAGATAGTATAGTCAATTTCCTTGGTTACATTTCTTATTAGAACTTCAATACTAACTACTTCCTCTAAACCCCAAGGCTGGAGAAGCCCTACGCAGAGACCACTCTGGATGACAGAGGCCTTTGTCTTTGAGTCAGTTACACCACCAGTCATCTCGGTGCTCCATGACATAGAACACAACCATAGGAAAGAGTGCAACAACCTCAGTCATCAACACAGGCCTCATTTTTCTCTCTAATAGTCAAGGCTAACACAACTTGGTTCAAATACCTTCCTGAACCAAAGCATAAAAAACCTACAAAATAATTTTCTTTTTATCAAAAGTCCCTAGAAATTCTCCTAAGAGCTGGTATACAAGGTATAGAGCCCTACCATACTTATAAACAAGGATTTGATAGATGATAGTTCTGAAGAATGTTTAAAATGAGTAGCAATTGGTTATTCTATAATACCTGTTTTCACTATTATCAATTATGTGGAAATATTTCTGAGGTATCCATGCACTAACAGTATCATGTGGACAACAGAGGGTGCTTTAATTTCTTGCTACTTCAGAAATTAGTTTGAAAGCGACTCTGTCTTTTTCCTATTGAGTACATATCTTCAATTACTCAGAATGCCAGTGATGGTCTTCTCCCAGCCCATCTCCTAATTTAAATTGATAAATGTACCTTAAAACTAATTTCTGGAGACATCGCCATCTCATCAACCCTGGAGTTTCGCTTTGGGCACCAAATTCCTGCCTTTTACTCTTTAATTGGCAATCTCGTGCTAGAGAACAATAGTGCCCATCTTTTCTCTATATGACCTTGGGGTCCAATTACTAAGATTTCAGGTATCATACTCAGTATTTGCCTCAGCTTCTGCGACAGAAGAATAAGAAAGCCTTGTCCTGAAAATTGGCCTTAAAGTTAAAAAGCTGCGTGGCAGGGTGTGAACACTGACTGAGCTGCTCTGGCTCTGCAGACACCCAAGAGGCAGATTTACCCTTTATCTTGTTCTTAACTCATTCCTCATTTTACAAACTGTAGTCAACTTCTCCTATTGCATAGTGTATTTAAGGTATCAATGATTTCATTTCACTCCTATGAATAAATATGACAGAAAAACGTTTTTGTAAGTCTCTGCTGCCATCCTTTATGAATGCACATGGAATGTTTATAAATTCCATTTTCTGGGCCTTCACAGAGTTGGATACAGTAATAAAGGATGTCAATAGACTGCAACAGGTGTGCAACTCAGATGCAGTTCAATTTTGCTGCCTTCCAAAGAGACACAAAGGCCAAGGTGAAATACCTAGGGAGCTTTGAACAAGTGCTTGGGAGTTTAGAGGCAAAGTGCGAGAATGAAGTAACACAGAGTAGCTGAGAAGAGAAATTAACAAACCATATGATTCTGATGTAATAAGTTAAGCTTTGTCTGATAAATCCCATTATCTCCATTACCCCTCTGGTTTCTTGAGTAAAACATCTATTTCTCATTTATGCCTAATAGACTCAATTTTCTTTGATGGGGGGGGGCAGGGATGAGCCCCTATGGACAGCTACGCTATTTACAGACTAGGGACCAAAACCGTGGGTTTCACTGCGTTCTCCCTGTGTGGTTAGCAATGCCATCACGTCTTCCACGTGGATGTTTATTGCTAAAATTTATTGATCTAGCTTATCTTTCTTTCCTATATCACCCCAAGGTTTATTTGAGTTATTAGTTAAGGGATCACTTGATTGAGACAAGGTTTCACTGTGTCACCCAAATTGGAGTGCAGTGGCATGATCACCACTCACTGCGACTTCCATCTCAAGCAATGCTAAGCCTGCTGTCCAGGGTAAAAAAAATCACTCCTTTATGATTCTGTGTAGTCACAGGCTTGACTCGGATCACTGTCAGTTGTGCTGTCGAGATAAAATTCTTCTCCTCTACTGGCATTGTGCTGTTAGGGTAAATTTGCAAGCGAAGAAAACACCCATGAAATCACCAGCCATCAGGTTCTTAAGCTTACAAAGAACTTACCAACTTCCTTTCCTCTCTGTCTCTGTCTTTCTTAACTATATGAGATTACAGCCACTTTATTAGTTATCATAGTCTTTTCTTATCTAATGAAAATATGAAATCTTTTTTGCCACTTCAAGTAGACAAAGTGATCAATTCTTTTATGCAACTGCCTAAAGTTCATAAAACACATTTTATAACCACCCAGTGCCATTGTGGATACTATACACAAACTATAAACATGTAGTCGGGACTGTATCTCCTCTCATTTTCTCAAGGCTTCACTTTTGTTTTCTCCCCCTCCCTCTCTCTCCTACAGTAGAAATTTCTCCCTTTCTATCACCTTATTTCTACAGCAGGAGGCGGACAGGGATAAAGTATACACCTCACATCTTAAAATAAAAACAAACTCCCTTCATTCTGCAACTTGTTAGCTATTATCCTGACTGATCTCTGAAACCAAACTTCTTTGGAGTTGCAATCTTCCCTGCCTCTCCTTCCTTCCTCATCAAGATCTTGTGCTTCTGGAACTTCTAAATCATACTGGGAAAATACTTCTGTGCTCTAACTTCATTTGCCCTCCTAGTTGCAACTAATGCAGATATCAACCACTTCGTTTCTGTAACATTCTCCTCTCCTGAATTTCATGACAACACACACTTCTTGTTTTCAGCCAGTTATTCTGGTCACACTCTCTCGGCTCCCTTTGCCGGCTCTTCCTCATGTATATTACATCAAAAGCCTCTGACCTGTCTCCTCTTCTCTTCATTATCTATTCTCTATCTCCGTGAGCTCATTGGGTTCAATGACTGAAATAGTGACTACATGCTGGTTTCTAACTGAATTGTATTTGAAGAGCTGACTCCTTCTCTGAACTACAGCCCTTTATAACCAACTGTTTGTTTTATATCTCTACTTGCATGACAATTAGACATCTCAACTTTCTATGTACACAACTCTTAATATTATCTCTCCTCAAACTTGTTTCTCTCTTAATTGTCTGTGTGCCATCAAGTGTTTTTCAAGGCAAAAAAAAAAAAAGACTCCTCTTTCAAAAAATACTATGAACTTGATTTTTTTCTCTTCAATTATCTCTGTCTTCTGCTTCAATCACTCCTCCCTTCCACCCACAGACAACAGTCAGGAAGATGCATTGATTTTAATTTATTATTGTTAATCCTTAACAGGGAAGTATTATTTCTTAATGAGGTCTTCTCTTAATGTCTTATCTGCAGAGCACCTCCCCAGCTGCCTTCCTGTATTGTTTATTTCCTTTCTTGTACTTAGTACAGTTTGTGTGTATCTTCTATGCTTCTTAATTTACTTGCTTATTCTCCTGTGTCATCTTCACAATTTATGCTTGTTCAGATGGCAAGAGAAGAGGGCTCCTCCCCTTTGGTCACTGCTAAACCTCCAATATGCATCATGCTTCCTCACTACTTAATGTACACTTGTTGAATAAAGAAAGGAATGGAGGGTGGCACCTATGGCTCAAAGGAGTAGGGCACCGGCCCCATATGCTGGAGGTGGTGGGTTCATACCCAGCCCTGGCCAAAAACTGCAAAAAAGAAAATAATATTAACAAAATAAAACAAAGAAAGGAATGGATGAATGGGAGGAGGAGCTCTAAATGTCAAGGCTCTGTAGCCTCATAAAGGTTTTAAAAGTTTAAAAACCTGATTATTAAAAATAAATCAATGTATGGCTTAAATATCCTCTAAGGATTTTAAGTCTCCTCCCTTAGGCATCATAAATCAAGAAACCGAGTAGGTGCAAATGGCCTTCTGACACATGTGTTTTCATGTGTTGTAATCCTCATTACTTTTCTCTTTATACAGTCTAAATAAAAGTCTTGTTTCTTCTCTGTAGTTTATTTCCAACAGGTTGTAGATTAATGACATAAAAACAATCATATCTTAACAAAGAGAAAGACAAGCATCTCCTCTGTACTGATGTCTTCCTGTCACATTCCCGATGGTGCCCTACACAGGATATAAAGTTGTGGGCAATTTCTGTTAAGAAGACAAGTTATGCTTTGGCACTAAAATGCATCATGAAAATATTCTATACTCTACGTTTACTTGTTAACCTAGTTGACATGAGTGTTGCCATTATCTTATCCCTAATTTTGATTGCATCAGAATTTGGTTTGTTTAGTCAGTGGTAAATGGGGGATGGGCTACATTATTTTAATTTTTGGCACATGGCAATAATAACAGGCAGGCTGACTTCTAGTTACTGTTGCTTAAAATTATTTATAGAAAGTACACCTTCTTATTATTGCCTAGCCTCGGAGGCATACTGTGTTCAAGATACCTCCCTTAGGCTATTTTTTTCTCCCTTCTGTTCCAATTTTATACTAGGTATAAAATTAGATATCTATCAAGTTCTATTCACTTTCTGTGTAGCCATCTATAGATTTTTATATAGTGCAAGCTAAAGCTAATATACCAGAAATAATGACCCTAAATTATTAACGTTCCTCTCTAAGGTTATGTTTTATACAGAATTAGTAAGTGAAGACAGGGGCTTACCTTCCTGACTTTGAAAAGCCGGTGCAGTAAGTATGTCTGAATATACCAGGTATGTCTACATTATACTTATATTTTATGGGATATATAATACATATCTGTCATATTTTCCCTCCATATTATATACACTGCTAAATCTTTTTTTAATTTTATAATATATTTTAGTATATTTTTGTAGGACACAGGTAGCTTCCTTATTGTTTTTTTTAATCTACATAGTATATTTTTTATTTTTGTAGCTACATAGTATTTTATGGTAGGCATGTATCAAAATTTAGTTCATATAACTAACTGCCTATTGATGAAATACGGATAGTTTCCAGTCTCTTTAATTATAAAAAATACTTCAGTGAATTATCCTTTACATAAGTCATTGTAAGTGTGCTAGTGTAGTTCTAGGGTAAGTTCCCAGACAAGGAATTAGATCTAAGGCTATATGTTCTTTTTGATATTCAAGATCAAGATCTAGTTTTACAGTGTAAGTAGAAATTTGAAAAATTTTGACCCTTAACTTTTACATCACCATTTTTTTTCACCTTTTACAGTAGGGAATTCTAGAGATTTAGTATAGTATTTTAAGTTGGATTTAACAAGCTCTGGAGATACTTTTCAAGTTGTCTATTTTTCCTGAGTTCCAGCTGACGTCATGGCTAATTATTTACCCATTTTAGTAAGAAGTCAAGCCACAAACATACACCAGATCCTTCCATTTTAAAATAAAGTATTATCTATTTTGTCAACATGCTTTGCATGAAAAGCAGTAGGTCTCATCTTAGTTGTACTCTGTGATCCCAGGTTGAGCTTTTAAAGAGTGTGCTGTTTTTGAATCTCCATCCTGGATGATTCCTGGGGGGGCCTCACATATGGTCTTCTCTTGTGTTCCACATGTTATTCTGGCTCATATTCATATTGGAGGATGATTTATCTTAAATATATGAGTGTTTTTAAAGGAGTATTGCATACAATCTGCATTTTGGTTATTAGGAAATAATTTCACTTTTTAGCAGTCTCTATTGTCTTCTATTATAATTTTTTTTGTTTCAAATTAATACAAGGGTACAAATTTTTAGAATATAGTGTTCTCACTTCCAAGGTCTAGTTCAAGTCATAGAAGAGCCTTTCATCCAAGGGCTGTGCACCTTGCATTGTGCCATTAGGTGAGATTCCACTAAATTCCCTCCCCCTACTATCTCCCTCCTCAGCCCTTCCATGTGCTAGACTACTTTTGTGTTTTATTGTTCTTATGAGCATGTACTTATTTATACATTGGTTTCATGATCTTAATAAGGTAATTGAAAATCTAGCTGCAATAACTTAGAGGACCTGCTAACCATGGAATATATGTTCTAATTAACATTGGGCATGTTTACCATTGTTATACACAATGTGCAGAGTATTATCCACAAGTTTGAATTTTAGAAATCACATCAATTATTTTTCTGATAAATCATCTTGCATCTCTTATATTGTAACACAGAGCATGTTGGTCTGCTAGTGACCAGAATTAAACAATGCTACTTCCTAAGATTCTATTTTATACAGAATTAATAAGTCAAAACATGGGCTTACCTTCCTCACTCTGAAGGACAGATTAGAGCACAACATAATATGAAAAGGGACTGAGGGATTTCTAAAGTAAGTGTCAGCTAAGTTGATAATAGGAAATAAACCCCCAGGGCAGAAACACAACAATAATTTCTAACAAAGATCAGGAGCAAACTGAAAGTTAAGACAATTTATAATACAAATGTCCATTTTTAAACAAAGAAAAAAATACTAAGCCATAAATTTCTAGCTAACCTAATTGAAACATTAAACAATGATTAGCTTCATTAAGAATGTGCTTTGACTTTTGAAAAAAGGCTTGTACTAAATGGTTATTTTCTATCACCAATGTATGTAAAATAGTTTCTAAGATAAAATGAGCACTGATAAAGTGTTTCCTGTATAATGTGTATAAAACACTCACAGGAGAAAACAAGGAGCAGCCTCTAAAGCTACTTTATCATTTTCTGAAAAGAACAGTTCAATACTCTCCTCCTTAATCTCTGACTCACATTGCCAGAGGGAAAGACCTCCTAGTTTGTCTTACTTTGCAAGAAGTAAAGATACCTGAACTGTTCTTAGTGCTTGTGGATTAGATATAGAACGTCCCCCCCCTTTAAGTTGGGCATTTTATGCATGTAGTGCTGAGAACGAAGGTCCAGGTACTTACTTCAATGTCTTTCTCCATCCTTTTCTCTCTTCTCTCTCTCTTTCTCTCTCTTTTTTTTTTTTTTTTGAGACAGACTCTCACTATGTTGCCCTTGGTAGAGTGCTGTGGCATCACAGCTCACAGCAACCTCAAATTCTTGGGTTTAAGCATATTTCTTGCCTGAGCTTTCCAAGTAGCTGGGACTACAGGTGCCCACTACAACGTCTGCCTATGTTTCTCTTCTTTTTATTAATTTAAACATTTATTACATTTACAGAAAATTCAGTTTTGAGGTTTAAACATCAAAATTCAATGTTGATAATACCTCCTTGGCATAGAATTAACTAATACATTTCTAAACTTTCACAATATTATTTCCACTCAGGTGTAAGTATACTTTTCTTGAACTTGGCTGGGTATATGACTTCTCTGTGTTAATATAATGCAATAGAAAATTTGAATATGAATTGGAAATAGTGATAATAAGAAGATTGTATGAATCAAGTACCATTAATCATATTCAAGTAATTTGGTTTGGGGAACACATTTTAAATTATAATAAATCCAATTTTAATCTTTATTTACATTTTCTTACATATTTTTACTTTAAATCACTTTATTGGGGCTTTAATTTGTATTACGATATAACTTAAGGGATGAATGAGACCTTAGATGACATATAATGAACCCTCCTGAATTGGAGGCTATGGGAACTTGAGCTAAACAAAAATGCAACTCATGAGTCAAATTATTTTGATTTTTTAAAAAAACAACTTGGTGCTCTCTATACTGTTATTTGTTTATCTTTTCATTGACTTTAAGTTACTTTAGGAAAGCAACTAATTTCTTTTTTGTTTTTGTTTTTGAGACAGAGTCTCAAGCTGTTGCTCTCGGCAGAGTGCTGTCGCATCACAGCTCACAGCAACCTCAAGCTCTTGGGCTTATGCAAGTCTCTTGCCTTAGCCTCCCGAGTAGCTGGGACTACAGGTGCCCAGCCACGATACCCAACTATTTTTTTGTTGTAGTTGTCGTTGCTTAGCAGGCCTGGGAGGGTTTGAACCTGCCAACCCTGGTATATATGGCTGGCCCCTGCCCACTGAGCTATGGGCACTGCCCAAAGCAGCTAATTTCTACACACAAAAAAAATTAATTTTAAATATGGACATGCTGAATAGCATAAAAATCATTTATTGTGTTTATGACAATCCTGTGGATGTTTGAGATCATTGTGAATAAAAGCTACATGTAAATATTGTACACCATATTTAGTAAATTTTCATTTCTCCCTCCTTCCTTCTTGTGATAGAGGTCTTGTTACTCTGGCACCAGGCTGGAATGCAGTGATCACATGATTATAGTTTATACTAACCTGGAACTCCTCAGCTTAGGCCTTGAACTCCCACTTATACCTTAACCTCTCAAGTATCTAGGACTACCAGTGAGTACCTAGAACTAGAGGCATGTGCCACCATGCCTGGCTGATTTTCCAATTTTTTCAGAGACAGAGTCTCACTGTATTGCTCAGGCTGGTCTTGAACTCTTGGCCTTAAGAGATCCTCTCATCTCAACCTCTGGGATTATGAAACATGAACCATTGCACCTGGCCTAGCGAACTTTCTTGAATGAGTTTTGTGCCATACGCCTTCGAAGTATGTGAAAAGTAACATCCATTAGTGTTGATTTTTCAGAGTAGTATACCACCAGGAAGAAAAAACGTAAGGAAAAATCACATTTTGGAACAAAAATTAACCAACAAAGCTACTGATTGTCTACGTAAAACCAATGCATAAGATAATAATTGATGGCAATAATATACCTAAAAAATCTATTAGCACAGGTAATAATAAAGAAAATGTATGATTTGCAATTTGTAAGGTGCTTCTATGAGCTATTACTCATTTGAATTGCTATATGTCTTGAAAATTGCCTTTTTCTAGTCTTCTATGTCTCCAGTTCAGCAGGAGACAGGGAAGGATCCAGTACTGGATTCCTTTCTAATCATAGTTCTGCCACTTGGTGGTGGGGTCAGGCAGCTTGACCTTTCCATGAGCCTCATTTAATTTGGATCCTAAAATAAAAATTTAGATGACTCTACTTTCCTTTCTTGTTGTATAATGTCTTGATTTCTTAAAAACTATGCAGTAAAATAAAAGGCTATTTATCTTGGGGTGACATCCTTTATAATCTGCATTATTCATTAGAATTTTTACATCTTCTAAAGCAGGGCTTGGCAAACTTTCTGTAAAGGGCAGAGAGTAAATATGTTTTGTCTTCTGGGCCATGTACAATCTGTCTTAACTGCCAACTCTGATGTACCAGAAAAATGGCTGTAAAAAGTAAACAGATGGGTGTGGTTCTGTTCTGACAAAATCTTATTTACAAATAACAGGCAGATAGTCATTGGTTGTCCTCCTTATTCTGCCAGGAGATAATAAAAATAACACATGGTAATTTTTCAGAATCTTTCTCAGAGGTAAGGTTTGGATAAAGGACAGGGAGGAGAAGGTTAGTGATAAAGACGAACTTTGGATAGCAAGTGCCTTTCAGTAGTTACCAAATCTGTTTTTTGGAACTAACAAAACCTTTACACTAGTAGGCTGCTCAGTTTATTGGGAGTCCATTAAAAAATGGTATTTGTAAAGTGCTAGTAATAAGTTTGTAATTGATCCCTTTGTTTAAATATAAAAAAAGTTATAAACATTTTGTGAAGTCGTGTTTTCCCCTGCTATAATGTATTTATTTCACTGAAGTACTTTTAAGAACTATCTGGAGATAACCACTTGCTTACAAAATAAGGGAAATTGTTTTAGGAGGCTTGACAAAATCACATTAAATAAAAAGGTATATATGTTTTCAGATTCTGTACTTTGTTTTGAGAGAGTTCAAATTAAACCCCAGGAAGAGACCAAGGTAGCTGGGAAAGACCCATTTACCCTTTTATTAGGTGGCAATTACCATTTTGTGCATTTTTGACAACTCTTTTAATATAATATTTCATAAAGTGAACACAAGGGTTCATAATTTGATGACTTAAACATTATTATTTTCTATAAAACAACTTGCATAGCTTGAGTTTTTAACAGCAAACTTTGCCCTTGATAAGATATTATTAGAATAACCATACACTGAAAGGATATTTAATCTATATGATTTATTTCATTTTCTATATGGTTATCTCTATAAAGCAGTCATTATACTTCTGGCTAGAAGTTAATTTTTGTAAATTTATTCTATTTTATTTTTAAACTTTATTCAAAGTAATGTGAGGGTACAATATTTAGGTTACATTGTTCTCACTTCCAGGGTAAAGTTCCATTTGTAGAAGAGCCCCTCACCCGGGGGGCGTGTTGTACACCCTCACAATGTGCACATTAGGTGAGATCCCGCCTCCTGCCCTCCCTCCTTTTGCCATACTATAAGTTTTTTTTTAAATATGTGAAAAAAATCTGTGCTTAATACTAAGAGAATTTTTCTACTTATCACAATCAATTATTTCAAAAGTATTTTGACAGCTTTAGGTAATATAATGATGAATTAAAATTTCTAATTAGTATAGATCTTTTAAAATTTTAATTCCCATGAAAGGCCATTAAATATAAATTATCAGGGCACCTAAACAACAATCATGTAAATCACATTCAAATTGCTACTTAGTCCCCGTTCTATTTTTGAGCAGCATTAAACCTTATTAACATTCCAGTTATATAGTTTTAATATTAATTATTATGAATATTTGTGAGATGACCTGTCAACATAAAGTCATTAGAGATAAATGGTATATGAATATCTTGTACCAAATATTTTTGTGATTATATGTGTTTAAAGTCTTGTATGAGAATGATAAAATATAAAAATTGATATTCAACCACCTAAAAGTTAGTGAGACATTTATTAGAAGTAAACTTTTTATTTACTATTTAATATCCACACAAAAGTATTATATGGCTTCTGTGATAGCCTGGAAAAATGAATCATGTAATTATGGGATCATTTTTATTTTCTCATATTGAGGATTATCTGTATTATTTATAGGATATATTCTCTATAATTTATTACATGATTGTACTGATTACATTTAACAAGGCAATAAAATCATCCAATTGAATTCTAAGGTGACCTTCATATTCACAGGGTTGCTGAGTGAGTTGCTTTAAAAAAAAAAACCAGTGTTTGGGGTCCCTATTTGTATGACCAGAATTAGTTATATTTGTATAATATAGTTTATAAATAGACTTAAAATATATTTTTCTAATATACTATAATATATTTTGAAATAACTAAAATATTAAAAATAAGCTTCATGATCTTCCAACATTAATGTCAATACTGTTCTTTGAAAGATTTCTTGATATTATTACATTGCAATAAACTAAAAAGGATTGTTTCTGAATATATACAGCCAAACTAATTTTATTTCTTTAACTGCTTTTACCTACTTTTTTTTTTTTTTTGCTTCTTGACACATTGGGGTACGTATCAAAAGATGGAAATGTAAATTATTTCATTAGCATCCAATGAACATCCATTAACATCCATCCTCACTTAATGTTCCTATTTTATGGATTTGTTCCAGGTATTCCTTCTTCATGGAATGTCTCCCCCAATTCCAGTTCTCAACTCCCACACATTGTGTTCTTTTAGGTTAGTACAACATGCAGCAAAATTGTTCTAAAATACCGTAACAGTTATTGTCTGCAGTATTAATTTTGGCCTATAGTTTTATGGTTTTAGGCACATAATGGGGCTTTTGACAAATGCTTATTGAATTAATTGAGCTATTTCCGAATGCTAGACCCCTGGATGGATTATAAGCTTTGCGAAGAAGGGGGCAGATTTAAGGCTCTTTTCATTTACTCATAATAGTTTTAATTGCAAATTTCAATACCTGCTTTCAGCTCTTGTTTTCTTCACTTCAAGTTTTGACAATTTTAAGCAATCTGTAGTTTGCAGTACCCTTTGTCCCCCTGTGTTTGACCATATCACTTTCTAAATGAATTAGTTCATGTTTTCTTGGAAGAATTTTAGGTTTTGGAATTATCTACAATTTCAATTTCTTCTTTCTTCTTTTTTCTTTCTTTATACTTTTTTTTCCTCCCTGATGTCATCTACTTTAATTGTTTAAATTATTATCTATTCCTTAACAAAAATAAAATGACATTTGCTAGATGATTTCGTGGTGCTAGGAAATTTATTTGCATTTTTCATCTAATTTTCATCAGTCCCAAAGGTATAAGTTCTTATTGTTTACACATCACTAATAAGAAGAATAAAAGATTAATTTACAAACTAAAAGTCATATGGTTAATTGTGCTGGAATCATATTACAAACACAGATGCCAGATTTTGGAGTCTGAGCTTCTAGACAGCACCTAATAATACACTTGAATGATCTGAAATAATAACTTCCCAATTCTAAAATTGCTCCTGACCCATATTCCAACAGATAAGCATATCCATTTGAAGTGATTTTCACGGAAATTGAACTCAACTCTTGATAAGTAAACACTTTTACAGCTCATTAAGCTTCCTGGTCATTCATTGTCAGTATTATTCATCAAGGTGTTCAAGGTAGAAACTGAAGAAGAATTGTCCTAAGTTTTCTCACTCTCCACAGGAAAATGGTCTTTAAGTTTTCTCAATTCTACTTCAGAAATATCCCTGACATGACTTGTCCAAACTATCATTGTCTTTCTTAACTAGTGCAATACAGCTGTGCCTCAGAGATATCGTGGATTCAGTTCCAGGTCCTGTAATTAAACCAATGTCCCAATAAATTGAGTCACTCAAAGTTTGGGGTTCCCCATTGCATATAAAAGCTATGCTTACACAATACTGCAGTCTACAAAGCGTGTAATAGCATTGTGTGTAAAAAGATGCATAAACTTTAATTAAAAATACTTCATTGCTTAAGCTTGCTGAAAGACATCTGAGCCTTCAGAGTCTATTTGCAGCTGGAAGGTCTTCTCTCACTCTTGAGGGCTGCTGACTGTCAGAGAGGCGGTTGTTGAAGGGTGAGTGGATTGACAATTCCTTACAATAAGACAACAATTAAGTTTTCCACATCAATTGACTTCTTTTCATTAAAGATTTCTCCTTAGCATCTGATGGTGTTTGACAATATTTTACCCATAGTAGAATGTCTTCCAAAGTTGGAGAGATATCTGGAATGGTGAAATTTTTCCAGAAGGCTTTCAATTTACTTTGCCCTGGGTCATTAGAGGAATCAATGGCACCTATAGCCTTATAAAATGTGTTTCTTA
The DNA here is from genome assembly GCA_963574575.1 of Galagoides demidoff. Classification (NCBI taxonomy): domain Eukaryota; kingdom Metazoa; phylum Chordata; class Mammalia; order Primates; family Galagidae; genus Galagoides; species Galagoides demidoff. The sequence goes on along the minus strand of CAUYQV010190171.1, from coordinate 5,023 downwards.
AATATTGACTTGAAAGTCAAGATAACTCCTTAATCCACGTGCTGCCAAATGGATGTTGTGTTTTTAGGCAATTAGGCAACACTGATCTCCACGTACCTCTCCATCAGAGCTCTTGTATGACCTTGGGAATTGTCAGTGAGCAGTTATAGCTCTGAAAGAAATCTTTTTTCTGAGCAGTAGGTTTGGACAACGGGGTTAAAATATTTGGTAAACCACGCTGTTTATAGATAAGCTGTCTTCCCAGCTTTGTTTTCCATTTATAAAGTTTAATAAATATTTCAGATTTCACATTCATAATGGCCCTAGGGTTTTCAGAATGGTAAGTAAATACTGGGTTTAACTTAAAGTTACCAGCTGCATTAGCCCTTGTCAAGAGAAGGCATTTGTGAACCCATCCTCAGAAGCTTTGAAGCCAGGTACTAACTTCTCTTTTCTAGCTATGAAAGTTCTAGATTGTAACTGATTCTATTTTCTTTCTTTCTTTTTTTTAGAGACAGAGTCTCACTTTATTGCCCTTGGTAGAGTGCTGTGGCATCACAGCTCATAACAACCTCCAACTCCTAAGCTTAGGCAATTCTTTTGCCTCAACCTCCGGAGTACCTGGGACTACAGGAGCCTGCCAGAATGCCTGGCTATTTTTTTGTTGCAGTTTGGCCAGGGCCGGGTTTAAACCTACCATCCTTGGTATATGGGGCCGGCGCCCTACTCACTAAGCCATATGCACCCCACTGATTCTATTTTCTTAGCTAGATCTTCTGGATAACTCAATGTATATCTCCATCAGCACCTGCTGCTTCATCTTGAGTTTTTAAGTTATAGATTTAGTTTCTTTCCTTAAACCTTGTGAATCAATCTCTGCTATGTTTATATTTTTCCTCTGCAGCTTTCAAATCTCTCTCAGCCTTCATGAAATTGAGGAGAGTTAGGGCCTTGCTCTGAATTAGGCTTTGCTTTGTTCTTAAGGGAATATTGTGGCTGGTACAAATCTTTTCCCCAGAGCACATCAGTAATGAGGCTTTTTCATTTTCTTATCATTCATGCTTTCATTAGAATAACACACTTAATTTTCTTAAATAACTTTTCTTGTATGTTCACAACCTGGCTAACTATTCCGTGCAGGGAGCCTACCTTTCAGCCCATCTCAGCTTTTGACATGGGCTCAATCATGTCTAACTTTGGAGTTAAACTGACACTACTTTGCACTTGAACACTTAAAGGCCATTGTAGAATTATTAACCAGACTGATTTCAATGTTTTCTGTATCTAAGGGAATAAGGAGGTCTGAAGTGAGGTGGCAAAATGGAGGAATAGCCCATCTGTGGAGCCATCAGAACCCACAGTGTTTACAGAGTAGGTTCACTATTTCACATGGGCACCTTTCGTGGGATCCCCAAACAATTGCAGCAATAACACCAAAGATTGCTGACCACAGATCACCAAAACAGATGGAATAATCATGAAAAAGTTTGAAATATTGTGAGAACTATTAAAATGTGGCACGAAGACAGAAAGTGAGGTGAGCACAGGCTGTTGGAAAAAACAAGGCCACGTTCCACTGGCTGGACACGGAGTTGTCACACTACTTCAATTTGTAAAAAGCACGCATAGGTGGAAAGCACCCGAAAGCAAGGAGCAGCACAGTGAGGTATGTCTGCAGGTTCATCCTCAATTATGCTCAGTTAAGTTATTTGAGAAATCATAGCTTTAATTTTTTTTAATGTAAAAACTTCACAGCTTCCCCTCTTTTTTACCTCCTTTTAATGAAAATATTCAACACTCTAATTGCTACCTTAGACTTGTCCCTTGTAGCTCTCTATTCCATTTTTTTTTTACAGGTTATATTAGCTACCCCAAGAATTATAACCCTGTAATAAGTACACCCTGCGTTCTGTTCCTCTGGGCCTTGGTCCATGTTACTCTCGCTGACTCAAATTTTATTTCCTTCTTTCAACCCGGGGGAATTCACCTGTCCTTCAAGGCATGGCTCAAATTACATCTTCTCTCTGAGGCCTTTTGGTTATCAACCTCCACTCCTCCACCATGGGCGGATTGCATCACTCCTTCCTTAGGGCTCTAAAAACCTCTCTGCGCTCATCCTTTCTACAGAACTTATTACAATGTATTTAATTTGTTTTCTGTGCTTTGAGGCACAGCTGTATTCTCCTTTGACATTTAAAAAGGTTTGCTATAATCAGTTTTCTGTTTTAACTTGAATATGAATGGAAGAAGGTCAATCTAAGGTAAGGAACAAAAATGTTTTTCTACATATTGCATATAAAAATGTATGAACTTTTGTTTTCCTTTGCCTTTTATTTTCTTATGTTAAACTTATAAAGATTAGCAAATTTGTGAATATTATTATAATGGCAGCCGATAACAAGCAATTAGAATTAAGGAAATGCAAAGTTTCATCTAACGTTTTTCCTGAGAGTTTGTGTTCAGTCACTATTCATTATAATAATTATTAAATGCATAAGTTTAATTCATGAAAACTGTCTAATCATATTTATACAAATAAAGTGAATTTGACATTCTTAAATAATCTACGACATGGACAATTTCATATCTATTCACCTTTGTAATTTTTGTTATGAGCTGTCTACATGTCAATTTAGATTAATAATAGTCACTAAGCGTTTTTTTATTTTGAGTGCATTCAATGACTATTATTATCGAATTTCCTAAGTACAAATATTTGAGGAAGTTTGACATGGCTTAAATAATAAAGATTTTGAAATATGATAGACCAGAGATGTAAATTAAGTTCTACCACTTAATTGATTAAAGGTATATATTGAATACCTGTGAATTTGTTTTATTTTCTCTAATATGAAATAAGAATGACTTTCTTGGAGGTTTTTGTTTTGTTTTGTTTTGTTTTTGAGATAGTCTCACTGTGTTGCATTGGGTTGAGTGCTGTGGCCTGATAGCTCACAACAACCTCAGACTCTTGGGCTCAAGAATCCTCCTGCCTCAGTCTGCCTTTTGGATGGAACTATAGGCTTATCCCACCATGCCTGGCAGTTTTTCTAAGGAGAGACAGGGTCTAGCTCTTTTCTTGAACTCCAGAACTCAAGCAATCCACCTGCCTTGGCCTCCCAGATTAAGCAGGAGCCAGTACCAAAGTATTGGTACGTGATACCAAAGTACAGCATGAGCCATTACCTGGCCTTTGGAGCCTATTTTGAGCTTAAAAAATGATGTATATAAAGGTCCTAACTAAAGGCAGCAGACACTGCATAACTGGCAGCCGTTATTATTGCTACTCATACTATCATAGTGAATACATCATTCCTAGGGTCCTTCTAAAAATTCTTTCTTTATTATCTACAATGTCATCATGAATCACACAGTGTCATGGTTACAGCAGGGTTGTCTTTAGTATTTGATTGAATTATATGTTGTGTCAAAATGGAAGTCACATGATGAATGTGAGAGTAGAAATCTCCTCTACGTTGTTGATTTATGTGAGTTCTCTTAGAAGCATGAGAACAGCTTCACTTGCAGACTTGGAGTTTGAGTCACCTCCCCCTTCTGATGCTCGGTTGGCAAGAGATTGAAACTTAGAATAACAACGTCTAATTTATTTTTTAAGAGCTATTGAATTTAGTGACTCTTGCCTAGTTCTAATCCTCTAAATTAAATGTTGGCTTTAACATTGGTTTCAGAATATTCTTAAAACATTTGCACGTAACACTTTTATATAGTATATATATAGGATGGCACATGCAAGCAAAAGGAAAACAGGTAAACTGCACGTTTAAGTTGTTAAAATTACATATCAAGAAGTGAAAGATGGGGCTACAGGGAACCATTTGAGATGGGGCTTAGCACTGGGGAACGACTCCCCACTGTGTGAGAATAGTGGATGCAGTGGTGATAATAATCTGGTAAGTTTACTCACATTTAAGTTTGTTTCCATGTGTGCATTTAGAGACTCATTAAGGAGAAAGTTATTTTAATAAATCAGCTGAGAAACGATGGTTGGTTGCAAGTATCCTTGAAGAGGTAGAAATGGTTGTCAAATTCTGAATGTATTTGAGGTGGAATGAACAGAATGTGTGGGTATTTTAGATAGAGGAGAGTGAAAAAGAAAGAACAGTCAAAAAAATTGGACCTGAGGAACATGATCCTCGATGCTGCCACATAAACAACATGAAAGTATAAATGTCTTAAAACAATAATAAAGTGAGGTGAAGGCTATGTTAACAAGTTTGATGTAAGCATTCCAAATTATATATAAAATCAGCACATTGTACCCTATAAAAGCATTAATGTATACAGTTATGATTTAATTAAAAAACAATTATAAGAGAAACTTTACCTGACAAATGCACAAAAAATTATAATAATATATAATGATAACAAGTCATGTTGGGTACCTCTTGTAATTGCAGAAGTCAAATGTGACTTGAATATTACCAATCGAATGCAGTTTTTTCCTTAAAAAAAAAATAAAAGGGGCTCGGCAAAGAAAGATGAAGCTGTTTCCTTTGGTGTTTAAGAAGGAACAATGTTGAAATCAAAAGACCACAGGTTCCCCTTACCATCACTACCTATAATGTATTATTAATGATTACTGTTTTAGAGATGATAACTCTAAAAAATTAAGGCACAGGAAAATTAAGAAACTGGCCCATCCTCACACACTCATAGGAGGTAGAACCAGGCAGGAGCCTGATCCTTATAATTTTGCTTTAGAGTCTATCCTTAACTCATGAAGAATAAAAGAAAATTTAGAAAATTCCGACTATTGGCTCGGCGCCTGTGGCTCAATCGGCTAAGGCACCAGCCACGTACAACTAAGGTGGCGGGTTTGAATCCCCAGCCCGGGCCGCCAAACAACAATGATGGCTGCAACCAAAAAAATGGCCGGGTGTCGTGGCAGGCGCCTGTGGTCCCAGCTACTTGGGAGGCTGAGGCAGGAGACTCGCTTGAGCCCAGGAGTTGGAGGTTGCTATGAGCTGTGATGCCATGGCACTCTACCCAGGGGGATAGCTTGAGGCTCCGTCTCAAAAAAAAA
>CAUYQV010190170.1:0-11508 GCA_963574575.1 Galagoides demidoff | reverse complement strand
GAGTCTCCTGCCTCCGCGTCCCAAGCAGCCGGGACCACAGGCGCCCACCACAACGCCCGGCCATTTTTTGGTTGCAGCCATCATTGTTGTTTTGGCGGGCCCGGGCTGGGGACTCGAACCCGCCACCTTAGGTGTACGTGGCTGGCGCCTTAGCTGATTGAGCCACAGGCGCCGAGCCAGTTTTATAAACTTTCTACACTCTTCTTTCTTCCCAAACTGTGGTCTCTTTTGCTTTCTGACATGGCAGGTAGATTAATTTGGCTAATTTGGACAAAAATATTGATGACTAATAATGATATAGTAGTAACAATAAGCAGTTTACATTTATGTAATCCAAGATCAAGCAATTGTGCTCGAGAACTCATTCTAGAAAAAGGGTCATATGCCTTATTGTTGAATATCACTATGTCACCTTCAAAATACTCCCTTTGAGAAACTATGCACTGATGCCAGCATCTAGTCCACCCCTCAAAGGAATTTTGGAAGTCTTACTCTTTTTCTGGAATGGCCATCAGGGCTGTCATTGTATGAGGTCTGACAATTAAGTTCACTAACTCATCATGAAAAAAGTGCTTGCAAAGGTGAACTAGGTGCTGGTGTGAGTGCTTAGCTTCCTAAGGGGAGTACTTCAAAGGTGACCATAGTGATATTTAGCTATGAGCTATTTAGCACTTTTTAAGGATTAATTCGAGAACTTTAATTATTAGACCTATATAACTGGTTTTCAAGTCAAGTATAGTAAAAATTGCTACCATTTACAAGTTTATTTTAGAAACTTGGGATTATAGTTTGCATGCTGTTAAACAAAAAGGATTATTATTGATAGGAAGAAAGAAAACTAATCTCAAAGAATTGCTAAAATTCATAGAAAAGATTATAAAAAACTGTCAGGAATTAGTTCCTGCATTTGTTTAAATGCCTGTTTCAATTTCCAACAGTATCTACTACTCCCTTTTTCCTTATTATGCTTTTGTCCAGGTGTTACCCTCCTCTGTGTGTCCTCCCTAATTCGTGCCCATCATGATTGTCTCATCCACCTAGTGAGAGATCGAATTAACACAGTAACTGCCATGTGAGTTGTGTTTAACTCACATTAGTTTTGAGCCTGAGGCCTCATGAGGTTATGAAACCTCTGCTCATTGTTTTCACTGTCAACTGGCACATTTCCCCGACCTCCTGTCACTTGCCCCACCTGGCCCATACATGTGTGCCACAAGTGTTGGGACTGTGTTCTCCAATTACTCTATCTTCTGCTTGTACATTTCCCCTTAAATGTTTGCCCTGGTGGTTCTCTGAACAAAATTGATAGGCTAGTATCAATGTGACATTGTTGCACATACTTAGAGGGTAAGATTTACAGGTCCTCATCCAGGACCACCCAAGATCAACTCCAGACACAACTGGATACTTGCAGAATGGCAAAAGATTCCATTCTCAGAAACAGATTCAACAAGTATGTCATGAGTCAAATATAACTCATGAGGCATGCAATGCAAAAAATGATTCTGCTTGAGTTGCATATAACTCACACACATAAAACACTAACAAAATTTTCATTAAATTAGAAAGGATTGTTTTGTTTTTGAAGTTTTTATTCTATTTTTGTAATAAAACACTATGGCCCCAAGGAAAGAAATTTTTTTTCTAGCGTGGCAGTGAATGTGTTAAGGATTAGGACATGTCTCAGTTTTGACAAAGAAAGGTGGGGGAGGGTCATCAGTATTTTATAAAATTAAAAAAAAAAACTTTTTAAGACCAGGTGCAGAGGTTCATGCTTTTTATTTTAGCACTCAGGGAGGCTGAGGTGGGTGGATTGCCTGAGCTCTGGAGTTGGAGACCAGTCTGAGTTAGACCAGATCCCGTCTCTAAAAAACAGGCAGGCATTTTGGCAGGCACCTTTAGTCCCAGCTACCTGGGACGCTGAGGTAAGAGAATCATATCAGTTCAAGAATTTGAGGTTGCTGTGAGCTGTGACACCACAACACTCTACCAGCAGCAACAATTTGAGTTTCTGTCTCAAAAAAAAAATTGTTTTTAACTTATTCTAATGTACACTACCCCATCTGCACAGATCCCTGCAGTGTGGCATCTGTGAGTAGGGAGTAAGTAGGGCCAGGCCAATGTGAAAATTACAGGGTAGACCTAGAAGAGCAATGTGGATCATCCATGACAGCTCAGCTGCTGCACTAACTCACTACAGCCTGTCCACATTTGACATTCTTATAATGGGAGTCATTCTTCTTATTTATACCAGTGGTTCTTTCCAAAGGTCAACAAAATAGACAAATCTTGGCTAGACAAAGAAAAATAAACTGGCCTAAGTTGCCAAAACCAAGAATGAAAAAGAAGACATTACTACTGAGTTTAAGAATTCAAAAGGATTATAAGGCTATGAGCAATTGCAAATTAAAATTTTCTGTGCATTAGTTATGATGAAGTGGACAAATTCTTAGAACAAAACTACCAAAACTGACTCAAGAAGAGATGGAACATCTGAATAGACTAATAACAAATGATGAGATTGAATTAGTAATCAAAAAAGTTCCACCAAAAGAAATGTTAAGGATCAGATGTCATCACAAAAATAAATTTTTTTTGGTAGAATTCATTTAAAGTCTCACTTTGTTGCCCCAGGCTAGAGTGTCATGGTACCAGCCTAGCTCACAGTAACCTCAAACTCGTAGGTTCAAGTGATCCTCCTGCCTTAGTTTCCAAAGTAGATAGGACAACAGGCCTCTACCATAATGCCTAGCAATTTTTCTATTTTTAGTAGATATGGGGTCTTGCTCTTGCTCAGGCTGGTCTTGAATCCTGAGCTCAAGTGATCCTGCTGCTTTTGCCTCCTGGAGGCAGGGTTCATTAAGACCTGTGGATCTGGTGGAATCAACTGAAGAAATATAAGTTAGAAATAATGAAAGAAAAAGAGACAAGACACACAGAGTAGAATTTTTTCAAAGGTGGGAGCACAAGGACCACCACCTGTTTGTGGGGTTTTGGCAGCTGGCTCTGAGTGTTGGGTCCACTCAGCTTTTATTAAAGGCTATTTGCTCATTAGCCCAGAGGGTGAGCTGAGAAAGGGAACAAAGACACCAGCAGTTTCTCTGAGTTGGCATATCAGCTTCTGTTGTTTTCATAATCATTAACTTTAAGGGTCTGAGCAGTCTTGAGAAATCTGGAACATGAGCTTTGTGTGGGGGCAGCCTCCTGTCTGTGGTCACACATACAGATTCCTAGGAGGGTGTTAATACCTACTAGTTCACTGTGGAATAAAATGCCACTGACATCAATCTCCTCTGAAGAGTCAGTGAGTAAGAGGAATTTTCCTTTCATCACCACCACAGAGAGTCTTTCTCTGTGATAAGGGATATAAGCCTTCCTACCCACATGTTAGGGCTTGAGCTGTTCCCTTGATCTCTGCCTCAGCCAAATACACATCTCCACAATGGGTATTTGCTTTGACTGTTGACTGGGCAGGAGATGGCCTAGTTAATGTTTCTTACTAGGCCTTACACACAGCTTCCTCTGTGACCATTATTCCTTCAGAGTGTTTACAGCCCAGTAGGGGTGATTGCAAGCTGTATTCCCTATAGACTAGGCTTCTAGGAAAAGCTGGAAACTTGCTCAGATAAGAAATTTAGCAGCAGCTGGTTTTAAGGCAAACTAGCATTTATTTTGAATTGCTCAGCTTATTTTTTTATTTTCCCCCAAAAGGAAAATTCTTCTTTCTCACTAATTCTTCAGAGGAGATTGATGTCAGGGGGAAAATTTTTAAAAGGGGGTGTTTTCCCTTGCCAAGAATGGGATCTTCCATCCCATTCTGCCTGCAGCTGGAATTATAGATGTGAGCCATTGTGCCTGGCCCAATTCTACCAAACACTTAATGGAAAATTAACACCAATCTTTCACTGTCTTACAAAAACAAGCAAATAATGATAATAGCAATAATAAAAAGAGAGAGAGAGAAAAGGGATCACTTCTCAATTCATTCTAAAACAAAACAAAAATAACACAAAGACCTGTCCCTTATGATTACAGACTAATCTCTATTATGAATATAGACCCCCCAAAATCCCCTACTAATTCTAACAAATAATTCCAGCAATATATAGAAAAGATTGTACATCATGACCAACTGGGATTTGTCCCAGAAATGCAAGGTTTGTTTAAGATACAAAAATTAATATAATACAATGTTAATAGAATAAAAGACAAAAATTACATGATTATCCTAAGATTCAGAAGAAGCATTTGACAAAATTCAACACTCATTTATTATAAAATAATTTAACAAACTAGGATCAGAAAAGAACTCCCTAAATCAACAAAAGGCATCTGTGAAAAATGTACAGCCAACATTGTCCTTAATTTTTCATGATAAAGAATAAGAAAAGGATGTCTACTCTTTATCACTTATATTTGATGTTGTGCTAACAGTTCTAACCAGGAAATTAGACAAGAAAAAACATAACAACCACCCATATTGGAAAGGAAAAAAATAAAGTTGTCTCTATTTGCCGATGACATGATTATGTACATGAAATCTTAAGGAGTACACACATACTCAAAACTACACAGTTAATAAATGAGTTCAGTAAGGTTGAAAGATATATGATCAATATTCAAAAGTCAATTGTAATTGTGTACGCTGGCAATGAACAGTTTCAAAATAAAATTAAGAAAACAATTTTATTTACTGATGCATCAAAAAAGTATTTAGAAATGAATATAAGAAAGCATAATTGTTCTACAGTGAAAATACAAAATTTCATAGAAAAAATTAAGGAAGAAGTAAGTGGGAAGTTATTTTGTGCTCACTTACTGGAAAACTCACTATTATTCGAATAACACTCCCTCAAATGATCTATATATTCATTGCAATTTCTATCAAAATCTCAATTGACATTTTTTTAGAAATTGACAAAATGATTCTAAAATTCACATGGAAATGCTTAGAATAGCTAAAACAATCTAGAAAAAGAAAAATGGAGGACTTACATTAATTTCAAAATTTATGATAAAGCAACAGTAACCAAGACTTTGTGGGACTGCCTTAAGGTTTAGCAATGATATAGAACCAAGAGTCCAAAAAAAAATTCTTATGGTCAGTTTATTCTTGGCAAGGCTGTCTTTTCAACAAATGATTCTGGAACAACTGTATATCCACAGGCAAAAAAAAAAAATGAATTCAGAGTCTCACCACATAAAAAATTAATTGAAAATAGATTATAGGCCTAAATGTAAGAGCCCAAACTATAAAACTCTTAGAAGAAAACACCTGAATAAATGATGGTGTTTATTAAATAAGTGGCTTCTTAGGTATGACACAAAAGCACAAGTAACACAAGAAAAAATAGATGAGTGGTATTTCATCAAAATTAAAGATTTTTGTGTTCCAAAGGACTCCACCAAGAAAGTGAAAATATATCCCACAGAAGGGAAGAACATGTTAGCAAATTACACATCTGACAAGGGACTTATATCCAAAATAGATAAAGAACTCTTAACAGCAACAAAATTGGCCAAAGGATTTGAACAGACATTCCTCCAAAGAGATATACAAATGTCTGATAAACACATGAAAAGTTGTACCCATCATTAGTCATTAGGGAAATGCAAATAAAACTCTAGATAAGACCATCATGTGGAAGCTGACCAGAGATGAGACCAACTATGGCATCCTGCAGCATGCTCTGTGGGGCCACTCCCACTTTGTTAGTGACTTGGTCATCTCCTCAGATGGCCAGTTTGTAGTCTCAGGCTCCTGGCATGGAACCCTACACTTCAGGACCTCACAATGAGCACCATCACAAGACGATTTATAACACTCATTCATAATGAAATCTTAGCAATCTAGGAATAGGAGTGAACTTTCTGATCTGATAGAAGTTACCTATAATGAACCAAAAGTCCATATTATATTTAATGATGAAATGCTGAAACTTTTCCCTGTGGATTTGGGAATGAAACAAGAATGGAACTTTTTTTTTTTTTTTTTTGAGACGGAGCCTCAAGCTATCACCTTGGGTAGAGTGCCATGACATCACAGCTCACAGCAACCTCCAACTCCTGGGCGCAAACAAGTCTCCTGCCTCAGCCTCCCAAGTAGCTGGAACTACAGGCGCCCGCCACAACGCCCAGCCATTTTTTGGTTGCAGCCATCATTGTTGTTTGGCGGGCCGGGCTGGGGATTCAAACCCGCCACCTTAGGTGTACGTGGCTGGCGTCTTAGCCGATTGAGCCACAAGAATGGAACTTTTTAAATACTGTGCTGGAATGACCTAATAAATCCATCTTAGCAAGGCAAGCAAAACAGATTGGAAAGAAGAAAACTGTTATGCTTTGCGTAAAACAATTGTGTGCATCGACATAAACTAGATATAAATTGCTAGATGAATAAATGGGCTTGCCAATTATCATGGATAAGAGGGGAATATATAAAAAATTTGTATGTCTACATGTTGGGAATAAAGAATTAGAACATCTTAACTGTTTTAATTATACTATTTACGAAATTAAAAAATCAAATCCCTAGGAAATAAATTTGATATAATATGTGCAAGATCTCTACGCAGAAAACTCAATAGCATTACTGAGAGAAACTAAATACAACTGAAGTAAACTGAGTTCTATACCATGTTCCTGGATTGGAAGTTTCAATATTATAAATGTGTTGGTTCTCTCAAGAATGATCTCTAGATTCAATCCAAATCAAAACAAAATCCTGTCAGGACTTGTGCGTGTGTGTGCTTGTGTATGTGTAATTTGATGAACTGGTTCTAAAGTTGATAAAGGAGTAGGGCGCTGGCCCCATATGCTGGAGGTGGCGAGTTCAAACCCAGCCCCGGCCAAAAACTCCAAAAAAAAAAAAAAAAAAGAAGTGGTAAGTACAATTAATACTCAAGACAAAAACTTACAGAAAAGCAAAAAAGAAACATTTGCTTTTGAAGATGTCAGGACTTATAAAAAGCTATCACAATTAAATCAGTGTGGTATTGGTAAAAGAAGAGAAATATAAATAAATGGAGGCGAGTAGGAAGTCCAGAAACAGACTCTTGCAGGATGGTTTATGACGTGTGGCACTGACAGCAGTGGAAAGAGGTAGTCCTGTCATTAAATATCTCTGGCCAGCGTAGTGCCTGTGGGTCAAAATGGTAGGGCACTGGTCCCATATGCTGGAGGTAGCAGGTTCAAACCCAGCCCTGGCCAAAAACAGAATTAGATACCCATATGTGAAAAAATGAAACACAATCCCTACCTCATAGGATACAAAAAATCAATTCCACATAATAAATAGTAGGATATCTTTATTACCTCAGAGTAAAGATTACTGAAAAATGACAAAATTCACTAACCATAAAGAAAAACATAATGAATTATAATTAATTAAAATAAAATCTGCATATTCTGCGCAGTCTGATGAGCCACCTTTCACCATAATCCTGCCTCAGAGTTTACAATATTCAGCAGGTGTGCTTCATAGGTTATGCTTTGGGCTTATGTTTTTCAATTGGAAATGGAGTTTTCTTTCTCTCTCTCTTTCTGTGGTTGAGTGGAGTTTTAAGGAAATAGTACAGCAAAACTATTTCTATTCTTTTATCTCATAGAAAATCTTTCTTCTGTGTTTTTATACAGAAATCCTTGCTTTAAGCCAAAGCAATGAAGGTTTCTTTTAAAAAAAATTTTCTATTTTTATTATTTTTATTTTATTTTTTATATTTTAATTATTGTTTCAGGTTAATTTGAGAGTACAAAGAATTAGGTTACAATGATTACATTTGTTAGGTAGAGTCCCTCTTATAACTGTGTCCTTCCCTGAGAGGTATATCATATACCCTAACATCGTACCCATAAGTGGGAGCACACCCATCCCCTCCCTCCTCTGCTCTACCGCTCCCTCGTTCCCCTGCCCCCACCTTGATTGATTTGAGTTTTCTCTTATGTGGGTATGTATTAGATTGTCCATTGGCTTCATATTAGAATTGAGTACATTGGATTCTTGCTTCTCCATTCTTCTGATATTTTACTAAGAAGAATGTGTTCTAACCCCATCCAAGTTAATACAAAAGATGTAAAGTCTCTATCTTTTTAATGGCTGAATAGTATTCCATGGTATGCATATACCACAGCCTGTTAATCCATTCCTGGGCTGGTGACCTTTAGTTTGTTTGTTTTGGCATTTGTAAATTGAGCTGTGATAAACAGTCTAGTGCAACTATCCTTATGATAAAATGATTTTTTTTTTCTTCTGAGTAGATGCCCAGTAATGGGATTGCAGGATCAAATAGGAGATCTAATTTGAGTTCTTTAAGGATTCTCCTTACTTCAAAATAAATCTTTCTCTTTGGAAACTTCAGACATCTAAGATGGGAGAGTGGAGATGTTTTGGGAGAGAAACTATGGCATACAAGAAGAACACTGGACTGGGGTCATCAGCAGGCCTGAGTATTGGACTCCTTTATTATCTGTGTGAGGCCCTTAACTTCTTTTCCTATAAAATAGACAAGAAAACACCAGCTCACAGGATTAGTGGGAGGATCAAGTGGGATAAAAAAATTACCCTGTTTGTAAAATGCTTTAGGAATTAAAGTATATTATTTTTCTGCCCTCACATAGAAGCCTCTGGAAAGCTGTTAGGGAATAAGAAACAAAAGGATATTATAGCTAATGTTACCTTTTTTATTCCATCTTAATGAGTATCCCTCAGCTAATCTGTAGTCACAGAGGAGTCACATTAATATGGAATTTATATAATTCATAAACTGCCACAGCAGCCTGGAAAGGGTTTAATCAGTTGCCTTCACTCTTAATTATTTTAAAACCTCGTACTGGTCAAATGAGCTACCCAGCAGTTTAATTAATTTGCATTAAGCCTAGAGGTCTTGAATGAGCCATGAATTTAGGAACGTGAGGATGGAGGGCTCAGTGGGCAGCAGGTCAAGCCTGAATGGGTCCATCGGGGCTTCTTCCCCGTGGTTCCTATCAGTTGGGGTGTGTGTGTGTGTGTGTGTGTGTGTGTGTACGTGGCATTCACACAATGCTCATCTCTGTTTATTAGAATTGACCTTGATGCCTCTGAAAATGAGCTCCCTTGCTGTCACTTGCTAGTGAAAAAGCTTTGGAATTAATCTGTGAGTTCCAATTGCCTGTGTGCTTCCTGTTCCAGTTTCTGTGGTTAACAGAGAGCTGGCTAGATGTTACTTTCATTTTTGTAGAGGAGAACTGGGGTTTTTCTTCCCCATCATATTGGTTTAGCAATTAAAATATTCCAATGCAAAAATCCCACTGGGTGACAATGGCTTCCAAATTGTTTCAGTCCCAGCGATACACAGCTGTCCTTGCTGGGTCAGGGGAACTGCCTTGCCAGTTCCCAATGCAGGGTGCTGCTCTCTCTGGTGTGGCTCTGGGCAGAATCTATTACCACATGGCTATCTCTCTAGGATTGGAGTATCACCTGTCCCATCTGAAACACTTATGCCCAAATGGTCAAAAGCAGAAGGAGGAAGAAAATGAAAGCAGGTAAATAGAGTCATCATCTGACTCATTTTACTGGTCTGTTTCCTATCATCACTAGAGGCTGCTGGTTGCAGGGGAAGAGAGCAATCTGGAGGGAAGGGCAGGTGGCCACCCTCCAACCTCGTCTGGTTCTATCAGTAGTGTCCTATCAAGGGATAAAACAGTTGCAGCCAGAGTAAACGCATCCAGAGACTCTCTAGAATGAAGCAATTACATCTATTATCCACAACATGCTTACTTTGGTTAGATTTAGGAGCCAAATCACATGAAGTTGATTATCTGCTAGTTTAACCCTTTGAGGTAATTAACAGGCAATGGATGTTCCTGCAAGGTCTGATGCATATATTTTGGAAAATCACAGGCATCCATTGCCACAGGAATGTCAAGGGGATCTCATGGAACTTAGAGAATGTCATTACAGGGAGGGGTAAAAGTTTGAACAAAGCTATGTGAAACAGGAGCCTAGTTCTGGGGACAGAGTTTCATCTAGTACTTGCAGAGAGGATGGACAGGAATACTACTTTCCCCAGCTCAGGTTCTGCTCATCCCCCAACAGGGACACGTCTTCATTGACTGCTGTATCCTCTAAGATTATAGATTTTTTATCAAGCTGTACTTCGTGTGCTTTGAATTCCAAAAACTAATACAAGTATGTGTTATTTGAAATACCGGGTAATGTTGGGTATTCTTTTTGTAAACAACAAATGGCTCCCTTAAGACTTATTCACTGCCAATTCTTCCTTTTTGAAAATCACTGGACTTGACTAGAGCTTACAATATGTATATGGTCTCCAGTTCCATCCAAGTTCCTGAAAAAGAAGTTATTATATTATTTTTTATGGCTGAGTAGGACCCCCATAGTATATATGAATATATGCTACATTTTTAAAATCCATTCATAAATTGATAGACACTTAAGTTTATCCCACATCTTTGCAATTGTGAATTGTGTTGTAATAAACAATTGTGTAAGTCAATTTTTGATAAAAATGACTTTTCCTCTGGGTAGATACACAGCACTGTGACTGCTGGGTAGAATAATAAGTCTGCCTTTATTTTTTTGAGGAATCTCCACACGTAGGGGTTGTAATAATTTCTAGTCCCACCAACACTGTATAAGAATTTCTATCTCTCTGCATCCACACCAGCATCTATTGTTTTATTACTTTTTAGTAATATCCATTCTGACAGGGGAAGGGGATATCTCATTATGGTTTTACTTTGCATTCTTTGATGACTAGTGATTTTGAGCATTTCTTCATACATTTCTTGGTCATATGTCTACCTTCTTTTCAAAAACTTCTGTTTATGTCTTTTGTCCACTTTTTAGTGGGCTTGTTTGGTTTTCTTCTTGCTGATTTGCTCGAGTCCTTTGTAGAATTTGGACATTAGCCCTTTGTTGGATGTATAGTTTATGAACATTTTCTCCCATTGTGTAGGTTGTCTATTTACTCTTTCAATTATTTCCTTTGCTGTGCAGAATCCTAAGTGAAGTATATCAGGAATGGAGAAACAAACATCACATGTACTCTGAAACAAGTGAGAGCTAATCAGTGAGCACACACAGGCACAAGACGATGTAAAGGTCATTGTAAATCAAGAGAAGAGGATGGGAATGGGGTAAAAACTTACCATTGGGGTATAATGAACATATATGGGTGATGGGCACACTAACACCCTGACTAAAACATTATGAGAGTTATCCATGTAACAAAAACTTTAATACCTCCTTGATATTTTTGGGGAAAAAGAAATATATCCTTAAACAGGTTTACTGTTGGGTATGGGGTATGAACCCCGCTGAACTTGCAGCATGTGAGTTATGGATTTTTCAAAGACATGCAGTGTTTTTTTTGCCAGTTAAAGCTTGCTTTTATTGAAAAGGACAATCACACACAGCAAAATCCTGGTATATTTCTACCAAATAATGCAAGCATATGTAATGTTATGTTTTTCCTGTTGCTTTGACAGTAGGAAAGTTTGATCTAAATTTCA
>CAUYQV010190166.1:0-14820 GCA_963574575.1 Galagoides demidoff | reverse complement strand
TCATAGCAACCTCCAACTCCTGGGCTCAAACAAGTCTCCTGTCTCTGCCTCCCAAGTAGCTGGGACCACAGGCTCCCGCCACAACGCCTGGCCATTTTTTGGTTGCAGCCATCATTGTTGTTTGGCGGGCCCGGGCTGGGGGTTCGAACCCACCACCTTCGGTGTACGTGGCTGGCACCTTAGCCGATTGAGCCACAGGCACTGAGCCTCAAAAATTTTTGAGTGAGTTTACTTTGGTGGTAGAGCATTGTGCTGGTCATTGTGGAGGATGTCTTTGAGAATATCCTGGAGGGCTGGTTTAGATATGGCAAAGTTCTTCAACATGTCAATGTTATTATTTAATTTCTCCATCACAAATGAAATTCAGTTTAGCTGAATACAGGATCCTGGGCTGAAAGTTGTTTTGTTTTAGGAGATTGAAGGTCGATGACTATCCTCCTGGATTAAAAAGTTTTGACTGAGAGATCTGCACTTATTCTGATATTTCTTCCTTTGTAGGTGATACTTTTCTTACGTCTGGCTGCTTGTGGAATTTTCTCCTTCATCTTTCCTTTGGCAAAGTTAATCACAATATGTCTAGGAAATGCTTTATTTAGATTGAGTCTTGCTGGGGTTCTGAAACTGTCTACTATCTGAATTTTTGTATCTCTTGCAATGCTTGGGAAATTCTCCTCCATAATCTTTTGTAGTAGAGCATCTGTATCTTTAGGACCATCCTCTTCTCCTTCAGGAATTCCTATAAGATGAATGTTTGATCTTTTGGAGTGGTCCCACAACTTTCTCAGGGAATGATCAGTTTTTCCTATCCATTTGTCTTCCTCTTTGAGCATTTGGGAATGTCCAAAAGTTTTATCTTCAATTTCAGAGATCCTTTCTTCTGCCTGGTTAACTCTATTACTGAGGGATTCTACTGTATTTTGGAGCCCCTCAAATAACTTTTTCATTTCCTTGAGCTCTGCTATCTCTTTTCTCATTATCTTGGTGACTTTGTCTTTGAATTCATTAATTTCTTGGGACAACTTTTGAACTACTCTTTTCTCATTATCTTTGGTGACTTTGTCTTTGAATTCATTAATTTCTTGGGACAACTATTGAACTACTCTTTAGATTTCAATTTCTAACTTTTCTGCCATCCTATTCATCTTATTTGCAATCCATATTCTAAATTCTATTTCTGACATTTCAGCCATTTGTCTATGTATGGCATCTTCATTTGTATCTCCTTTGTCATCCCTTGGTTGGGGCAGGGGGTTGATCTGCTCTGGTTATTCATGTTGCCAGAGTTCTTCTGTTAGTTCCACCCCGTGTTTATTTTCTACCATTTGGTTATTAGAACTGGTAGAGTGAGATTGAATTGGGGTTCCCAGGTAGTAGAGATAATAAGCCTTTTATCAAAGTGCTAGGTTTTGTAATTGTGGCTTATCTTCTACAATCTTACCAAGGCCCCTTTCAGAGTTTTGGCTGGAGACTCTGAGAATTTACTTGGTGAGCTAGCATAAGCTCTCTCTGTTTTGAAATCAGCCAACCTCTACCCTAGAAGCCACAGCATTAGGTTTAAATCTTGGCTGTGGAGAGATACAGAGCTATGGTGTCCTGCCCTCACCATTCAATGCTTTTCTAGTATAGAACTTCCAAGGTCGACCTCAGAGTGTCCCTGGTGGACACTCTCAGATGTCCAATGTTCCAATCAAATTATCTCAGGCAGTACACACCCTGCTATAGAGAGGGATCCAAGGGTCTTTAACAGCTCAATTGGAGCCAGGGGTCCACAGCCTTCCACCAGACTCAGTCCACACTGGTTTCCGCTTCTTTGTTTGCTGGCCCAGTTGGAGCTAGGGACTACACCCCTTCCTGTCAGTCTCAGTCCACACCCAGCAAGCTTCTGCTCACCAGCCCAGTTGGAGCCGGGGACCAGTCTTGAGCACCAAACTCAGTCCACATTGGGCAACCACTCTTCCACTTGCAGGCACTGTCAGAGCTGGGGGTTCTGCACCTCCTCCCACCAGACAGAGCCCAAACTGAGTGTCAACACCACCACTGCCCAGGCAAGGTCATAACCAGGGAACTGCTCCTCCTCCCAAGTGTCCCTTTCTTCCAATGCCCTCTTTCTTCCCCACTAGTCACAGATTCTGTCCTGATGTTCAGCAGTCCACACTATGCCTGGATCTCTCAGGAAAAGACCAAATACTCTGCACTCTGCAGGGGGAAGAACTCCAGATCCCGTGTAAGGGGGGAAGGGTGGACTGGGAGTTTGGCATTGTGGGGGGAAATATTTGTTCAATTTTATGCCTGGTGGGATGATCCCACAAAAGGGATGGGCCTCCCTGGAGAAAGAGACTCGGTGTTCAGTGGCTCACTCCAGTGAGGCATTGAGATGTCTTTTGTTCCCTGCTCAACTGGCAGAGAGCCCAAGACCCACCTTCCATTTGGGGGAGGGGTCCTGTCCTCTAGTCCATAGGATTTGTACCTATAATTTGTTTTCTTGAATGCACTTCCTTGGAGTCACAACTTGCCGGACTTCTTTCTTGGCTCAGCTCCTCACTTTTGGCTTCATAGATTGTGATTCTGACCAGTTTTTCTCCCTCAGAGTAATGGGTGTGGTGGCTAAACTATACACTGTATATTTTGACCATTAAACTTACTTTCTCTCATGGGTTATTTTTGTGGTGAACAATTTACAAAAGCAGCTCTAAAAGAGGTATTATTTGGAAGACAAGAACATTCACAATATCCTATATCATACTGTAATAGTCCTCATTGTGCTGCTATAAAGGAAATATCTGAGGCTGCGTAATTTATAAACAAAGGAGTTTATTTGACTCATGATTCTGCAGGTGATGCAAGAAGCATTATGCCAGGATCTGGTTCTGGTGAGGGCTTCAGGGAGCTTCTAATTAAGGTATAAGGTAAAGGATGTCATATGGCAAAAGTGGGAGCTAGAGAAGGGGGAGGTGGTACCAGGCTCTTTTAAACAACCAGCATGAACTAATACGGTGAGAACTTACTCACTTTTTTTTTTTTTTTTGAGACAAAGTTTCACAATGTTGCCCTCGGTAGAGTGCTATGGTGTCACAGCTCACAGCAACCTCAAACTTACTCTTGGGCTTAAGCAATTCTCTTGCCTCAGCCTCCCAAGTAGCTGGGACTACAGGTGCCTGACACAATACCTGGCTATTTTGTTATTGTTGATGCCATTGTTGTTTAGCAGGCCTGAGCTGGGTTTGAACCCACCAGCCCTAGTGTATGTGGCCAGTGCCCTAACCACTGAGTTATGGGTGCTGAGCCAACTCACTCACTTTTGCAGGGAGGGCAAGAAACCTTTGCCTCCATGACCCAAACAACTCCCACTAGGCCCCACATTCAATACTGGGGATCAAATTTTAGCATAGTAAATATATATGAACCACTACTATGTTGCTCTGGCTGGGCAAGTAAATAATTATCTGATGACTTCTTTCAGTTCACATTTTAAGTCTTATGAAGTGATGGAAAAGAAAATGTTATATACTTTTAGACTCTAGCAATGTCCTTTTCAAAATATATTTAGATTTGCTATAATTATTAAATAACAAGCACTTTTAGAGAAAGGTTTCAGACCATAAAAAAACTCAAAGCTTAATCTGAAAGCAATTACATTATCCCATAAAAGAAAAATATTATATTTATGATAAATGGAAGTCAAAAGATTTATTTATTTATTTTTGAGACAGAGCCTCAAGCTGTCACTCTGGGTAGAGTGCTGTGGCATCACAGCTCACAGCAACCTCCAGCTCCTGGGCTTAAGCGATTCTCTTGCCTCTGCCTCCCAAGTAACTGGGACTACAGGCACCTGCCACAAGGACTGGCTATTTTTTGGTTGTAGCTGTCATTGTTATTTGGCAGGCCCAGGTCGGATTCAAATCTGCCAGCTCAGGTGTATGTGGCTGGTGCCTTAGCTGGTTGAGCTACAGGTGCTGAGCAGAAAAGATTTATTCTTCTGTGAAATTCCACTCTATGTGAATATTACCACATTTCTAAAAATTCACAAAATTCATAATTCTACAGATGTTTCAAAAGCCTAACTGGTCTCAAACTAGTCCATTTCCATTAAGGTTGCAATAATCATGGAATACGTATTTCATGAATGAATGAGAAGTGGATAAGACTGTTGTCACCTTGAAAAGCTTTTAATTTGTGACTTTTCCCTTCCCTGTATGAAGTAGTGATAGGCAAATAAAAATGTTTTATCCAAGGTATTCATATCAAGTTTTATTGAACAAAGAGTGAATTGTTTTAGTTGGGGTTTATGACAATTACTGAACTATAGATTGCACTGTCTGCATCAAACATGCATAAATCTTTGGATGGCACCACAAAACATTTAATGTACAAAATTATTATTTGTATATTTGCTTAATATACATACCATAACATACATGAAAACATTCATTCAGATCTATATTTTAGAAGATCGTAACATTATTGTTGAAAATACAAAGCCAGGTAACTAAAACAGTTTCTCTAGAGCTTTAGAATAAATTAAATGCTAAACATAAATGCATTAAACTTATGTTTATATTCTCTTTGTGTTACATTTCAACAAAAAATAAAATTCCCTAATCACCAGTTCTTTTCTGATGATGTGCTAGTAGTGGTTGGAGATATAAAAGAGCTAAGTGGGATGGTACTATTATTGTTTGCACCCACAAAATATTTGTACATAAGAATTATTATACTAATTTCTATGATTTAGGGATTATTTGCCTCAGTAAAAATTAAAAACAATTAGAAATCATATTTAATTGCCCTATTTACTCTAATCTTTTTCTATGACTTCCAGTTTCTCTGTATTTTTATAGATTTATGGTGAAATCTCACTAGCTTCTTCAGTGCATCCTTCATGTCCTTATTCCTTAAGGTATAAATGAGGGGGTTGAGACTTGGAGTGATGATGGTGTAAAAGAGGGTAAGAAATTTTCCCTGGTCTTTGGAGGCACTATTACCTGGTTGCAGGTACATGTAAATAATAGTTCCATAGAAGATGGACACCACAGTAAGATGAGATCCACAGGTATTTATTGCTTTCCGTTGGCCTGCTTTTGAATTCATTCTTAGCACAGCTTTGGCAATGTAGCCATAAGATATTAGAATAAGAATGAGGGGTGTGAGGACAATGACAATCCCTAAAGCAAAAACCGACATTTCAACTGTTGTAGTGTCTACACAAGCTATCTTGACCATAGCTGGCAACTCACATAAGAAATGATCCAAAAGGTTATTTCCACATGTAGGCAAATTCAGGGTTAGTGTACATAATACTACAGAATTGGCCAAACTAATACTCCAGACCATGATAATCATCTTGAGACACAGATGTGGGTTCATGATTACAAAATAATGTAAGGGCTTACATATAGCTGTAAAACGATCATAAGACATAACAGCCAGGAGGAGGCACTCAATGGAGCCCAACCACATATAAACATAGAGTTGAATGACACAACCCACATAGCTGATGGTTTTATCAGGTCCCCACAAGTTAACCAGCATCTGAGGGATGATGCTGGTTGTGAAGCATAGATCTAGGAAAGATAAATTCCTGAGGAAAAAGTACATTGGCGTGTGGAGATGGGAATCCAGGAGAGAAGCAAGAATGATGGCTGTATTACCCACCAATGTAATTAAGTAGAACACAGTAACAACTCCTGATAAGATTATCTCCAGTTTGGGATGGTCGGAGAAGCCAAGCAGAATGAAACCATGTAAAGAACTGTAATTGCTTTGGTCCATAGTCCTTCAATGCTTAAATCCTAGAGTGAGAAAGAAGGAGGAGGAAATGGAGGAGGAGGATGGGAAGGAAGGGATAAGGAAGAGGAGCAAGGGGAGGAGGTGAAGAAATAATTTGTCAACATTAACTATCTAAGTAATTTGATGAAATACGGAACTAAACAAAGGGAGAGAATTTATGTTAGTAATTGAAAAAATTAATTGGTAAAAAGTAAAAGTTATAGCTAGGTACTTGGTATTTATTGGAGATTCTTTTGTGGCATGAGTTTATAGGTGACCTTGAGGAGTTCACTCAAAGTTGAGGTCTGAATTTTCTCACTTGAAAATTTGAAAGTTTGAAATAGATCTATTTAAAATGATGTGACTCTATGATGCTTCATAAAGCTAGTCAACTTGATACAGTGAATATATTCTTTTACTTGATCAATGAATTCACCTATATAATTTAACTATGTGGCTAATGTCCAAATGAGGAAAGGATATGATGATGTGGGTGAACCTGGAGAACATTATGCTACGTGAAATAAGCCAGGCATAGAAAGACAAATATTGTAAATATTGTATGATCTCACTTATATGTGGATTCTAAAAAAGTTGAACTCACAGAAGTAGAGACTAGAACAGCAGTTACTTGAGGCTGGGGAGGGAGCTGGAAGGGAAAGAGAGGTACTGATCAAAGGGCACAGGGTATTATAAAAATGAAATCAGCATAGAATGGTGACTGTAATAAATAATAATGCATTGTATATTTCAGAATTTCTAAAAGAGTAGATTTTAAATATTTTCACCGCAAAAATATAATAAGTATGTGAGGTGATAGATTTGTTGATTAGTCTGATTTAATTATTCCACATTGTTAGTATATATCAAAACATCACCTTGTACTCACAGATTTACACAATTATTTTTCAATTAAAACAAAATTTAGAATAAGAATGAGGAAAAAAGTGTTTCCCTTTTTCCATATCTTAATGCCTAGCACCTTTCATCTCCTAGTTCATTATGTAAGAGATCTGGCATTTATCCTTGGACCCTTTATCTCTCTCATCCTTATATTCATAATGTAAGTTAACTAATTTTTCATTTTTCAAAATTTCTATCACCATAACCCTAATCTAAGCTAATATGATTTCTTTTTAGATACTGGCAATAGTCTTATGCCTTTACATTGTTACAATATTCAATAAAATCATGTCATCCATGTACCTAAACTTATGAGCTGCTTCCAATTATATTTAAGAAAAATTCCAATTCTTTAAACATAGCCTCTGTGGTTTTTGCCTAGCTTTCTCCTCTCACAAATAATGTTATCCATTTTGACTATTAACCTTCTCTTAGTTTTTTGACATGTCAAAGCTCATTCCCATCTGAAACCTTTAGAACTTTTCCCTTCTGTTCTGGATAGCTCCTACTTATTCTTTAGACCACTTCTTGAATGTTTCATGCTCAATGAGGGATCCCAGAACTCCTAATCTCTTTCTGATACCTTATATAAAGAGAACTTTATTTTTTTATTTTTTATTTTTTGAGACAGAGTCTTACTTTGTTGCCCCAGGCTAGAGTGCTGTGGGGTCAGCCTAGCTCACAGCAACCTCAGACTCCTGGGTTCAAGAGGTCTTTCTGCCTCAGCTTCACGAGTAGCTGGGACTACAGGCACCCACTACATGCCCTGATAATTTTTCTATTTTTAGTAGAGAGAGGTGTTGCTTAGGCTGGTCTCTAATTCCTGGGCTTGCCCTCCCAGAGTGCTAGGTTACAGGCATAAGCCACTGTGCCTGGCTTGTATATGGAACTCTTAAAAAGAGAGCTTTCTAACGTGGATCATAGACAGAGAGTTTATGTTCATGTCTCATCTCTGCCAGTTACTTAGCTGTGTGAACCCACACAAATTAGATTACCACTGCTGGGCTCAATTTTCTCACCTGTAAAAATAGGGACAATAAAAACACCTAGGGGTGGGACAAAGATGAAATAAGTAATACATGTAAGATGCTTACAACAATGCTTGGAACATGGCATGTCTCAATAATCTTTAATATCAGAATGTTATTGTAAGGAGTAATTATTATGTACCATGTAGGCAATGTTTGTTTAAGACCTTTCTCCCAACACATATCTAAAATATTTAAGAATGCAGACATAATGTCTATTGTTCTTTATTCATATTCTTAACACCTAAAGCATTCCCCCAATTTGTATATATATGTAATTTTTGAATAAATGAAAAATTAAGTTACACTATGTATAGTAATAAAAAATCACTTCAACTTTGTTTTTCATTAAAAACTTACATTTAAAACTATAGGTGGTGGCTCATGCCTTAATCCCAGCACGCTAGGAGACTGCCTGAGTGGATTGCCTGAGCTCACAGGTTGGAGACCAGTCTGAGCCACAGAGAGATCTCATCTTTAAAAATAGCTGGGCATTGTGGCAGGGATCTACTACTTGGGAGGCTAAGGCAAGAGGATCATTTGAGTTCAAGAGTTTGAGGTTGCTGTGAGCTAAGATGCCACAGCACTCTACCAAGAGTGACAAAGTGAGACTCCGTCTCTGGTCCCCCCCTCCAAACCCCCAAAACTTAGCCTGGTATTTTATGATGTTATGTGAATGAGGTGATAGAAAGTGGCAGATGAATGGAAAGGATCGTGACTTTATCTATACTAACAAACAACTAATTTATTAAGTTTGATGGAAAATAATTAAAGATAATATTCTCTATTCAAAGAACTATAAACTTAGCTTTATTCAGTAGAGCAATACTGATACCACTTCCTCTGGACACACATGAATATCTCAAAACTGTCAAAACTTCTTGCCAGTTGATGGAAAAATAACATCCAGAAAGGTTCAATTCAAAACTGTATTATTGTACAGTTAAACTCTCTGCTGAGAGAGTGGATCTTATGTAAAGTATCCTTATCACACACATGCATATACAATAAGTAAAGAAGGCAGGAGGAAACTTTTGGAGGTGAGGTGATGAATACGTGTATGGTATAGATTATGGTGATAATTTCACAGGTATACATTTATCTTTAAACTCAAGAAGTTATGTGCCTTAAAAATGTAGTTTTTTGTATGTCAAACATACTTTAATAGAATGGTCAAAAAATTAAGAGAAAATATTTGATTGAAAAATAACAGCTAAGGCTTAGTACCCATAGCTCAGCGGTTAGGGCTCTAGCCATATACACAGAGGCTTGCGGGTTCGAACCCGGGCCAGGCCTGCCAAACAACAATGACAACTATAACAAAAAAATAGCCTGGCATTGTGGTGGGTGCCTGTAGTCCCAGCTACTTGAGAGGCAAGAAAATCGCTTAAGCCCAAGAGTTTGAGGTTGCTGTGAGCTGTGATGCCACAGCACTTACTGAGGGTGACATAGTAAGACTGTTTCAAAAAAAAAAAAAAAAAAGAAAAATAACAGCTAAATATCAAACCAATGCCCCTCTCTCCCCCTCTCTCTGTATGTAGGTATAATAATAGTAGAAAAAGTTATGCTCTTTGTTATGCTATTTCAAATATGTTTCTTGAACATTATAAAGAAATTACTTCAAACTGTGGCCATGATTCAAAAGTGAACACATTTACCAAACCAACTGGATATAGTGATAAAGATAACTGTCTAAAGAGAATAATTTTAAGCTTTCTTTAGCATTACTTTTTCAAAAGTTATGATTTGAGCCTGAGTTCTGCCACTGACCAGGTTAGATATAAGGAGAAATAAATCTGAAATGTATCACAAGGTGTAACACAGTGTTAGAGTTCCATAATGTTTGAGGAGGGGTATGAATAACTAATATTTATTTTGGCAGATACATGTAATGTTACTTCTAATAAAACAGGGATTTAGCTTAATTTATATGAAAGAAAGGTGAAAATTCTTTAAAAATTAAAGTCAGTTCCACACTATTAATTTCTTAACTATTTTCATTATTATTATATCCCTCACAGATTAATTCAAGAAGGGCTAAAAATCCTTCTGCTAATTAAAAGCTCACAAAGAAAATCTACAAATAATTTCTTACACACATTATGAAATTTAGAAATGGGTAGAAATATGATAAAATATTTACATTCTTCATTTTAAATTAATCTACATTGTTTTCTTTTATTTTTGGGAGATCAAAATATCTGATATCATAAATCAAGAATTAGCTTCATGTCTTCCCCTTATGAGAAAGGACAAATTTAATCTTTCATTATATAGATAAAAGGAGGAGTTTCCTTCAGACTTCTGAAGGAAAACAAGAATAATCAGACTGTATGGGTAAGTACTTTTGCTTTTATTTCCCACAAATTGAAGCACACTATTTTTCAAGAGGTAGTAAAGATTGATGTTACTATCACTCAGAGAGAATTCCTTTTTACTTCTCAACCAGTGTAGAGTTCACACTGTGAAAATAAATTGTCGTCAGGCATTTACTGGCCGAGGTTGCAACTTTTTTGTGTTTTCCCTGCAGTGCCATTGTGAATTCTGCTTTTCCTTAAGTGTGTTAAGGTAGCGAGTTTCAACAGGACTCAGTTCCTCCTTCTTGTACATGTGACTTCAGATAAGGAAATAAAACCTGTCACAAATTTGTACTGCTCATTCTTACTTAGAGTCAACATACAAATAGGTCTTGACCATAGAGAAACATTATGAAAAGCAATCATATAATTCAGAATAAGAATTACACAAAATTGCCCAATATTGCCTAAAAACCTAGATCATCAGGAAAGATTATTGGTTCTAAACCATACAGACTGCATCCAATTACTCACTAGAGTAAGGTGCCATGGAAAATAAAACATTTGCAGAATTAGACCATATCCTGATACTTCACTAGAGCAGATTTAATAGATGTAAAAGTTATTTAACATAAAGGGAAGTGTTAGGACAGGGAAATTACAAGGTATATTTTCAGAATTTTTTTTTTTAAGTAAATGAATGTATTACAAATAAAACTTGCTCTTAAATAATGTGGATTTCCAACATTACAATTATAGCAAATGTTAACTTTATAAGATAATCTTACCATTTAGAGCACACATGTTGATTCTGGAAATAAACTTGCTCTAAGTAGGTATCATTTAAATAAGGTACCTCTATTAGTTATCTCTGACACCCAAGTTCAAAACAGCTGTGTCTGAAAGAGATGTACTCCCCAAAGCCCTAAACAGTAATTTCAGGATCATAAGATTTATATTTTTTCTCAGTTGTCTTGGCAACCATGAGGAGTGATTCAAATACTTGAGTGTCTATAACAATGACAACTAGTTTTGTTGTATCAGGGGTCACTATTCAAATGCTAGATCCTGGAACAACTACATACTTTGAAGATTTTAATGAATTGGCTTATAACCATAAGTTATAACATCTTCCTTGAATTAAAAGTACATATCACCAATAATTCCCTTAAGAAAACACATAAGCACAAATTGACTGCCCCATGATACATGTTCAAATGTGGATGACTTGTTACTACTGATCAATAAAATAATTTTATCTATCTGCTTCTATATAATAGTAATCAAAATATTCTACATTTTTGATGTAATATAGTATATTAATTATATGGGTAGATTGTGGAGCCAGACTTTCTGGGCTGAAATTCTGGTAGTTACAGTTATCATGTATGTGAACTTTGGAAATCTACTTAATCATTCATTGTGGCAGATAGTAATAATATATACCTTAAAGGATTAGTCTAAGGATTAAGTAAGTTTAATATATATGAAATATTACAATACTGATTGGCACATAATAAACATCCAAATCAGTATGAGTTATTACAATTTAAGTCAATTTGGGATATCTTTATGCTGTAAAATGTTCCTTTTAAAAATTGTTTTAGAGTGGCTTGGCGCCTATGGCTCAAGTGGCTAAGGTGCCAGCCAAGTACACCCAAGGTGGCAGGTTCAAAGCCAGCCCAAGCCCGCCAAACAACAATGACCACTGCAACCAAAAAATAGCTGGGCATTGTGGCAGGCACCTGTGGTCCCAGCTGCTTGGGAGGCTGAGGCAGGAGACTCGCTTGAGCCCAGGAGTTGGAGGTTGCTGTGAGCTGTGATGCCACAGCACTCTACCCAGGGTGGACAGCTTGAGGCTCCTGTCTCAAAAAAAAAAAATTGTTTTAGGGAATGCTTGCACTGATATTTTACAAAACATCTGGGAAACACTTTCCTCCTTACAAGTACTTCCTTTAGGATTATATTAGATGGTATCTGGCACCCATGGGAATTGATAGATTCTGGATAAATGTAGTTTCCAATTGCTTGAGAGTTACTATTAAAAATAGACCTAATACTATACCCCATACTTTACTATACCAGATCATAAACTCTGTTGACTTGATATTAATATTGAAATACACTAATTAAAAGCAAGTTAAGACAAGTAAAGACAAACTTCACTTACTGTAACACCATTTTACCATATTATAAAACAACTTTGTAAGTGTAGCATACAGTATAATTTTAGTTAAATGACAGTCAATATACTCTTCAATTTTACTACCATTTTTTTTTCAGCTTCAAGTAACACTCATTAACATTTAAAACTGTTACAGAGAACACATGGGAGTCGTGGGAGTGATGCATGAAGCATGGGCTTACTGAAGGCTCCCTGCACCAAGTTTAAACTCTTTTTTTTTGCCAGCTGGTATGCCAGTAGCTTGAGAGTGCTGGTTGCTTGAATTCCAGGTAGAGTTTGCTGTACATATAGTGTATGTATGTTTATGTATCTATTCTCTATAAATGCTATTAATAATTATAGGTGAAAGGCCTATATGCCTCTGGCCAAAAAAGCCGTTTGAGAGAGAGCAGTGAAAAGACTTTGTGCAGGCATACTTGTGAGAAACTGAGGCAGAATCCCATGTGGCCTGGTTGGTTGCAGGCCTAACTTGACCAAGGCTCTGGCTGGAATGGCATTTCCTGAGATGTCCAGACTGTGTTAAGGAATTAAGGTTGGCTTCATAAAGCCAATAAAAAAGCCCTTTGGAAAACTGGCCAGATACCCATCAGTAACCTTTCCTGATCTGTGGTAAGTGATGAAGGTTGCTTACTGACGGGTCCAGGAATGGAAATGTGCTTGCTCAGGGACCTCAAGAGGAGAGGAATTTACCCAATGAATACAGGTATCTAATGCCACAGATGAAAACTGGGCTCATGAAAGGCTTTTGAGAAGTCCAGCCTAAGAATTCCTTATAAAAGGCTCCAGCAAAACCCCCCGACTTAAGACCTACATGGGAGCAGAAATTTGCACACAAATTTCTGTATGCCCCAGAAGTTTCTTAATTATGCCTTAGATTAAAGATCCAAGTAACTGTCTCCAAATAGCAAGGGCAGGTATTGAATCTACCTTGTTCTTCCATAGTCTCAGGCTTCATCAAATAAGAACAAAGAAAGTAATGACTGACAACATGTTCTCCATTAAGTTATGCTAAACTGGGTTATGTTGAAAGGGTTATGCTAAAAGTTTATGTTGGGTGGATTATCAGATTACTAGGAAGGAGCTACTTACAGGGCAGGTGGTCATATGATGTTTAAATGGATTAATGAAGTCATTGATGTTCAATGCACATGTGCAGAGGGATTGTAATGAATGTTCATGAGGTCATTGCTGTATGGTTAGGTTAACCAGATTTTAACATTTGTAAAGAGGGACAACATGGCTGGGGGGCAGGGTGGAGCAGGGGCTGACAACAATGCAAACTTTGATAAGCAGTTCTCAATAATCAATTCTCAACAATTATTTGTTATTATTACAGTTTAACATTATAAAATTAACAAAAATAATATAAAACTCATATTCTGGTGAAATAGCCACATGGCAGCCGAAATCCATGTATTCTCTTCCTGTTCTCCCGCCCATTCATGCATTCTTTCCAAAAATTGGGACTTTTTTAAAACACCGCAGGACGCAGGACAAATTGTTAAAAAGCGGGACTGTGCCACCAAAAGTGGGACATCTGGTCACCCGATGTATGGTGTGCAAGCACAAGTTTTCCTATGTAAACCAACAGCAAATAAAGAAGCTCACCATTTTGCCTGAGCAAGAAGATGGGTCACCTTTATTTAAAACAAAATTTCAATAAGTGTGCTTATTCTTCGCTACATAGCTTTTCTGTAAGACCCTAACCTAATGGCAACACCCTTATGGCAACAAATAATAATGATAATGAGGAACATAAAATCAATTAATAGTACATTTTTGTCTATCAATATTCTAAACATCTGGACACTCAAAACCATTTATTTTAATTAAAGATCTCAATTTCATGTATATTTCTCTTGCTTTTATTTTTATTTGTTTATTTATTTATTTTTCTGAAACAGAGTCTCACTTGCTTATCCTTGGTAGAGGAGTGCTATGGCATCTTAGCTCATAGCAACCTCAAACTCTTGTGTCCAAGTGATCCTCTTACCTCAGCCTCCCAAATAGCTGGGACTACAGGCTCCTGCCACAACGCCTGGCTATTTTTTTAGAGAGGTATGTCTTACTCTTGCTTATTCTGGTCTTGAACCTGTGAGCTCAGGCAATCCACCCACCTTGGCCTCCCAGAGTGCTGTGAGTACAGGTGTGAGCCACCATGCCCAGTCTTTCTTTTCCTTCAAAATCAAGTTTTCTATAACTCTCCTATTTTTTCAACATAAACACTGCTTCAAAGTTATAATTAAATTTTATAACTTAAGTCAAAACATAAGCAAATATTTAATTTTCACTTGAAAACCAAAAATGTATGTAAATTATCACGTATATGTATCTAATTTAATTACATTCTTGTGCAGTGACTATCTTTGTCTGTCGTTCTTTATTCTGTGATTATAACCAGTGGATTTGCTATTCTGGAGAAATTGCAGAGGAATCATTTGGATTTTCTTTTTTTTTTTTTTTTTTTAGACAAAGTATAACTTTGATTCCCTTGGCATATTGCTGTGGCCTCATAGTTCACAGCAACCTCAAATTCTGGGACTCTAGTGATTGTCTTGCCTCAGCCTCCCTAGTAGTTGGAACTACAGGTACCCTACATGATGCTGGGCTATTTTTAGAGATGGGGTCTCACTCTTGCTCA
>CAUYQV010190158.1:0-18307 GCA_963574575.1 Galagoides demidoff | reverse complement strand
CTGTGGTCCCAGCTACTTGGGAGGCAGAGGCAGGAGACTCGCTTGAGCCCAGGAGTTGGAGGTTGCTATGAGCTGTGATGCCATGGCACTCTACCCAGGGGGATAGCTTGAGGCTCTGTCTCAAAAAAAAAAAAAGAAAATCCGCCTTTATTTTTCAATTCCGATACACCTGTTTGCATGTATGTATGGTCCAGTGACAATATCTCACTTTTTCATTCTAGTTCTAAGATTGATAAGTGAGGTGGGGAGCTTGTCCCCTGGATGGAATAAGGCGCCCCCATCTTTACTAGCCCTCTTTGGCGTTTCTCCTGGGAACTCAGTGTTCTGGGGGCACCCCCTGACTCACGCAGAGGCAAGGCTACATCCAGTCAAGAACCATGTAGCAGGGACCAAAACACCTCGTTTTAAATGATGCGCTTTGCACTTATCAGGATGTATCTAATATGGCAAATGATCTCAGGCTGTGTGATGTTTGCTTAAAGGATGTTTTTTGCCACCATCAGTCTTCTCATACCTGTTTGTTGCCCTGGGGAGGTTTTGACATTTCCAGGATACGTCTACCCACAGTGAAACCCGGGGTGATGAGAGGTCTGCCTTTGTCACGGAGTGGAAAGGCAGTTGTTTAAGGGGGTTTAAAAGTAGACCTCCATGTGCCTGGATTCCAAGCATATTCTGCAATAGACTTGTTTCAGTAAAGAGTATGAACACTTGGGAGGTGGAGGCTGTAGGGACTTTTTCCTTAAAACAGTCTGGTCCTGCATGCCCTCTTGGAAAGGTGTTTTGCTGCAGTTTGAAGATGGCTTTATTTCACGATGGTGTCAATCCTCATTCATCAAGAGAGTCTCATAGTGATGGGGTGCACTGAGGCTCAGAAAGCCAAAAACTGGGAAAACGTTATGCTTGCATTTTATGTTTTTTTCTCCTTTCTTTCCTTCCTTCCCCTTCTTCTGCCCTTGCTGTGTTCTGGAAATGACTTAAGGCAATTTTTGCATCTGTCAGATCTGGATTAAAACTGGGAGGGGCCGAGGAGAAGCAGTGGTAGAGATGGACCGTGGTAGGGATAAAAAAGGACATACAAAGCAGGGATGTGGGTTCCTGTGTCTGAGGGATACTTTTCAGGCAGGTGGGGTCCCTTTGCAGAAGGTACCTGTTCTGCCCAAGGTCTCGGAGTACGGGTTAGAAATAAGAAATAGGCTTTAGACTTCAGAGAGAAACTTGCTCAAGTGTCTGAGCCCCTGATCCTCTGGTGCCCCTGGAAGAGGCATGCTGGTCCCTGTGCTGGCCACCAAGTGTGCACAAGTCTAGGGGAGAGAACGCTGTTCCCCTGTTATTTTCACCTGGGCAGCAGCTGGACCTGGGTAGCTGTTGATAGGAGTGGTTTGGGAAAGCCACTGGCTTGCAGGTTGACTGGAGGGCCCATGGGAAGCGAGTGACGGTCCTCCCTGCCAGAAGAGAAAGCCTCCAGTCTCTTTGGACTCTGCGAAAAGGGAGACACCTCAGCCCCATGCAGCCTGGTGTCAGGTAACCCACAGGGGCTCACAGCTAACTTGAAGATAATCCCGCTTATCTCATTAGAGTTATGAATTTGTCTTTAAGTTTACTGATAGCCAATGTAAAGAAGTCAAACAAAATCTATTTTCACAGATTGAAAGTAGATACTTAGAAAAAAAAGAATTATTCTGAGAGGTGAGACCAGACAGGGATTTCTTCCAGATCTTCATAAAAGAATGCTGCGTGAGAATGACTGGCAACCTCAAGAGTGTCCTCACAGGTTCGGTGCCTGTGGCTCAATCGGCTAAAGTGCCAGCCATGTGCACCTAAGGTGGCAGGTTCGAATCCCCAGCCCAGGCCTGCCAAACAACAATGATGGCTGCAACCAAAAAATGGCCAGGCGTTGTGGCGGGCGCCTGTGGTACCAGCTACTTGGGAGGCGGAGGCAGGAGACTCGCTTGAGCCTAGGAGTTGGAGGTTGCTATGAGCTGTGATGCCATGGCACTCTACCCAGGGGGATAGCTTGAGGCTCCGTCTCAAAAAAAAAAAAAAAAAAAAAGAATGTCCTCACAGTAGGGGTTTCACAGGGCCATGCCTTAGAAGATCTCTTTCAGATTTTACTTAGGAATCATAATATCAAAGAAAAAGTGGTAAATTCAGTTCTACTCTTTAAAATTTATAGTCTTCAAATGCGTTTCTGAAATACAGAGGGCTTCTAACCTCCTTGTTGAAATATCATGCTTTCCTCCGTAGCCTCATCTTTCACAGGGGGAGGGACGAGGTACAAAAAGCTTTTGCGGAGGGAAAACAACTAGTTTTGGGGTGCAGAGTTCCTCGTTACCCTGTGGCCACAGGCTGTAGCCCCCAGCTCTGCACATCCCTCCTGGGCAGGGGTGGAGTTGCCAGTACCCACACGTGCAGGGAGGGGCCTCCAGGGACAATGTCTCTCCGTCTTGCTCTGCTTCTGTGGCTGGCCTTAGGGTCTGACTGTCCCAGGATGGGGGACTCCTCATTGGAGGCTGGGGGTAGAAGGGACACAGGAAATGCGCCACGAACATTTGAGAGCAAGACCTCCACCAGTACGCTCACGCTCTTGGCCATGCCACCCTGCCATCCTGGAGGGCTCGGTACTTGCCCTCCAACCCCAGAATCTCAGCAGGTGGTCACAACACACACCCCAGCCCGAAGACATCCCTTCTTTTGCCCTTCTGTGAGGAAGGGAGCCAGGAGGAGCTGAGTGGTCCAGGCTCTGTCACCTTGGTGATTGGGGCTGACTCTTCCTGGGATGCCCTGCAGGCTTGTGGAGAACGGCCTCAGAGGTGCAGGGCAGAGCACAGTCTCATCAGTTTTCCCCTCTCCCTGGCCAGGACAGGGTTACCTAGCACTGAGCATCCACCTTCTGCACAGCCTGCTGAGTAAGAGAAAACTCCCCATGGGCATGGCAAGGCCCGGGCAGTGAGCCACCGCTGGGGTCACCCCTGCTTGTCCCTTTTGTACTCTCCTCCTGTTCCCTTCTTTGCATTAGCAGAGAACTCAGTCAGCAGTAACATTAAGGTGCAAATCCAGGTCTGACTCATTTTCACTGTATTTATAGGGAAGAAAAGTTGACAGCCGCAGGAGGGTTGCTACTGCCATGCAGATATTTTCTGAAAAGTGAGGGAAAGTCACTACTAACCCTCTTGTTTCTTCTTGTCTCTGCTCTTTCTTCTCACCTCTACCACTAGCCCCATTTTTAGGGGAGGGGAGTTGGGCACAAAAAGAAGAAAGTGAAAGAAACGAAATCAGTAATGAAACCCTGGGATAGGTACGGGGAAGCCAAGAGATGAGGCTGAGTAGCTTTGCCGTGGATTACGCACACTCCCATGCTGAGGATGTTTTGCATTAAAGCAAGTTCTCACACGTAATTTGTGTTGGAAACTAATCTGTGCATTCGGGGTTCATGATTACAAATGATGGAAACTGGCCTGGGTACGTTAAACAGAAAAGAAATGTATTGGAAGGACAGATGTTGGGCTTAGCTCCTGATGCTAAGGGGAAGGTTGGAGGGCCAGGCTGGGAGAGCGAGTCAGAAACTAGAACCAGGCAGAGCCAGGTGCCCGCAGCTCTGGAGGGGTCTGGGGAGGGTGGTGCCTGGCACTTGGCTGGGCCTTGGCCATCCCTCCCAGCCCCCAGTGGGAATCGTGGCTGTCCCGGGCACTGGGCAAACACGTCTGCAGCCTTGAAGGCTTCTTCCCCGCCCCAGGCACCTCCAGGGGCTTCTTTCCTACCCACAGGAAGGAAATGCAGAAAAGTGTGCTAAAAATCATTCTTTCCTGGTGGACCCTAAAGAAATTATGATTATGTTCAATTGGATGGCAAAATAAACCAAATTTGATATATTTTTACCTTTTGATACATGCAACATTTATATATATATATTTATTTATGCCTAACCTCTTTATAAACAGTACACAACTCAGGTTGTTGGCGCACAATTATTGATGAATTGGTTGCAGACGAAAAGGCCTTTCCCTTACGTGTTCCCAAGAACCTGTGGCTCTCATAAGTGGGCAAACCGGGCATGGCACAAACTACTTTAGTTTAACATATTCTGGGTCATTGTTAAAACAACATAGCTTAGATGGAATTTATTCACAGCACTGTTATATCAATATATTCATTATTATTTTAGGATTAGATTTCCATGTATAACAAGAATGTTGTTATTGTCTTCATAGGGGATTTTATTATTACCGTTCTACTAGAATGGGCCTTTTATTCCTTCCCTACCTCCATTTTCTCCTTCATTAACTAAGAAGCAAATTAGACTTGCATTTAGCCAATGTCTGCCAAATGTTATTTTTAGAAGCCTTCTCACCTCTTTCTAGATCCTTTGGGGTTTCTTTTTCTTTCCTGAACTCCATTTTGCCCTCTCAAATATTACAATCAAAATCAGTAACATCCCTATATTAGTTCAATATATAAAGCAGATTTTGTATTTGCTCTTTGGAAAGGCCTTCCTAAGCTTGGGAAAATCCAAGGAAAAAATGATAAAAGGAAAAGGTTGACTTATAAATAAAATTCTGTCTGTCGGGCAACACTATGAAATAGGCGGCCAATGGACTGAAAATGTTTGGAATATAATAATCAAAGGGTTGATTATTTTCAGTATAGAAAAAAGTTTTACAATCAAAAAATGGGTTAGGGAAGTAAGTGGTCATTTCCCAAAGGAAAAAATCAGATGGCCAGTATAAATGTAAAAAAATTAGAGTATCTTCATTAGTAAAAATAAAACTGATACCTTATTTTTTGCCTACCAAATTAGTGAAGATTAAAAAATTATTTGGGCACGGGTGTGGAGAAAAGGGTACTTTGGCTACATTGTTGGTGCACAATTAATATTTCTGGTGTGTCCTTTGTATCACACATCTTAAAATGTGCAGGTATTTTGTCCCACCAATTCAGTTTGTAAGAATTTAACCCAAGTAGCTAAAGTAAGCACAAGGATATATGTGTGCTGACGTTCATTGTTCTATTGCTTGTCATATAGAAAAGAAGCCAGTCTCAGTGTCTAATAATGGGAGGTTAAATTGTATATCCATTTGATTAACTACTGTATAAGTGTTAAAAAGCAGAAAAGCAGATCAAAAAAAATTAATGTTATATGACCCAATTTTGTTCTCAAAGGAGACGAGAAATATTTATTTACCAGGATATATTAACTGGTAGTTCTGTTTGGGGGATGGAATTATGGGAGAATTTTTTTCCCTTGTCTTTGTGACTGTGTGAATTTTCTCAGATTTCTTCTGTAAATATATATTGCTATTGTGGAAAAGGAAGAAAACAATGAACTTTGTTTAAAAAAAAATAGTTTGGAGTATAGAATCTCAGCAAGAGGACCCTCTGTGTGCTGCTGTCTTTCGAGCTTAGCGATATCCCAGCTCTTTGGAATTTTGACATAAATGTTATTTTGGTTTTACAGTTTATCATCTGTAATATTTTAAATAAAATTACTTAGGAGAATTTTTATTGAAGGTACCTTAGATACCAGTTACTTGCCTTCTACGCAGTTCTAACAAACTGAGACCACGCACAGTAAGTAAGGTGCCAGTCTTTCCCTCTGTTGTTAATGCTTACTGTGACGTGCTGTGCTGATGCTCTTGGAACTATGAGATCCCTTCCCAATGATTCCTAGAAACAAGTCTGCTAGAACCCAAATGACGTTGAATCTAGTGTGCTGCTGTGACTACGGGCTGTTATTTATTGGTCACTTTTTATACTAGATCCTGTGCTCAACATTTGACTTTTTTAAAAAAAGGAAATTATGCCTTTCACGGTGTTAAAAACTTCCCTGCATCTGGCGCCATTTGTTTCTTCTGAACCCCAGATCGTTTTGCTGATCCCTAAGTTTTCTGTTGGAAGCTTTATGAAACTATGACAATTTGATTACAAAAGAGAAAGACACAATCCTTTTGTATTAGTGGCCATGGTGGTATTCCATCATCAGTATTCACAAAAAAGGGAGATTTTAAATTTCATTGAAGCTGAATCGCCAAAACAGTGAGCCAAATGAGTTAAAGATTTTTGTGTTTTTGAACAGGCTACAAAAATTGCAAGAGCTGTTCTTGGAATGGCTTTTGAAAATCCCCTTGCCTGCTGGAAGAAGGATGAATGGAAGGCTCTAAGTCTGGCATTGTTGGACCAATCAAGCAAAGACAGGATTTATTGACAGGAATGTTGCCAAAGAACCACATGGAGTTGAGCTGTTTGCTTTCAGATTTAGTGGTTGTTTGGACAAGCAGGACTCTTTATTCTTGCTCAGACCTGAGTGAGCTGAGCTTCAAGGTTGAAAAGTAAAAAGGGGACAGGAGGAAAAAAGTTCTTTCTCAGTGTAGATTTCTGGGCAGTATATTGACTTCCTTCAGTATTTTCTTTGTCCCATTCTGCTGCCTCAAGGATTCTTCTTTTAGAACTTTTTCATACTTTCATTATCTACTGTTTTTTTTTTGTTTCACTGAAAGCAAAGCAAATAATAATAACAGCAACAATATCAACACCACCTCAAAAACTCAATATACTTCCCCCTGAAAATTCAGGAGAACATTTTCCCTGGTTGGAAACACAGGTCCAGGCCCTTGTAAGTGCCTTGATAGAGGTCCTGAATCCTGAAGGTCTCAGGAGGAGAGGAACTCATCATTTATTGAGTACCTACTGTGTGTCACCCTTAGGAACCCAGCATTTATTGAGTACCTACAGTATGTCAACTTTAGAACATCAACATTTATTGAGTGCTTACTAAGTATCAACTTTAAGAAACTAAGTTTATGGAAAGTTTAAGTTTAAGTCTACTGTGTATCACTTTTAGAAACCCAGCCTTTGTTGATTGACTACTGTGTATCAGCTTTTAGAACTCTAGAAGGTGGTAGTATTCCCATTTTATGGATAAGGAAATGGAGCTTTTGAGTTCACTCAGCTGGAAAGTGCAGAATGTGAATTTAGATTTGCCTAAATTTGCTTTTTTCTCTTTATAAAAGAGAGTAATTTAGTGGTCTAGGCCACAAAAAAATGGTGCAAATTATACCCTGGTGGCCGTAACTCTAAGCTCATAGGAAAGGACGTAGTTCAGGCTTCTTTATCAGAAGATAGAGGTCTCTGGAAACAGGCCGTTGAGATGCTGTGAGATGTCGGCTTTTTATACCTACTTAGTATATATAAATGTTAAGTTTTCAACGGTAAGAAAAATTACCTAGTGATGTTGGGATGGACAGTTCTCCATCTCTGACCCTCCGTCTCTGAGTCTTACTCCCCTGGGTGCTGGTTGTTGAGTAGTGAGTGAGTCCCTGGGAGCCTTCATTAGCCTAGAAGTTCCTTGGGAGCACATCTCTCATCTTACTTCTGATATGAACAAGCTTTTCATACCATGGGACAATTTTTGTTGGCATACTTAGATTAGGAATAGTAAAATTTGCCACTGTATTACAGTTTATTAAATGTCATGATTTTCTAATAAAGCCTAGTGAGGCTGGGCATGATGGCTTGCCTCTAGAATCCTAGCACTTTGGGAAGCTGAGGTGGGAGGATCATTTGAGCCCAGGAGCTTGAGGTCACAGTGAGCTGCAATGATGCCACTTTATTTCTGTCTTTTAAAAAACAAAACAAACAAAAAATTAGTCAAGGCAAGAAGGCTATTAGAAATAGCAAATGCTTTCGAGAGAAACGTCAGTACATCTGAAAGCATTGCTAAGTTGCAGCTATGTTATAGCACTGAATTTTATGAAGGTGATGCTTGCTCATGTTCATTCTAGTTTACAGAGGAAGCCCAGTGCTTGATACTCCTTATCACCCTGGTACCATGGAACTGAGCTGCTGAGCAGCTGGCTGTGAGCAGGGGAGAGGAGGGAGGAAAATGAGTCGTCATGAAGCAGAGGTGTGCAGTGACTGCTTTGAACAGAACATTTTCTGCCATTCAAAAAAAACAACAATCAAAATGGACAAAAGTTATTAAACCTATTTCCTGGGTTTAAAAAATATTTGCGGTTGTAGAAAATGGAAGCATAAAAAATAAAGTCTATGTAAGCTTGAAAAGAAACCCACAGTGGTGGATTTGCACATCGGCCTTAATTGGGCCAATTGACCTTCTCTGCTGTATTTACAATTGCCTTGAAATTGTAAGCAGATGTTTGAAACCCCTTCTTTAATAGGTCTCCAACATCTGTTTCACCAGTGCTGCTGCCCACCAAAGCAGTTGTAATTAGGGAGCGCCGAATGCATACATCTTTCCTTATGGACCCAATCGATCGGATTTCTCCCTGAGGTATTAAAGTCGACCCTTATTCTTGCTTTTATTTGAATACATTTTGCAATATAGTTTCTTACGCAGAAGAATGGTGTCCGGCCCAGTGCAGCAAAAAAATGCTGGTTATTCTTCATAACGAATTTTTAAAGTTGTGTCTGCATAGTCCCTGACAATGGGGGAATTGCTTGCACGTTAAGTGCAAACCCTTAAAGACCCGGGAAAGCTTTTTGCTCTTTTCTGCCACTCATGTGTGTTATAAACTAGGTGTTTCCTGCAAAACCAGCAAAGTAAAATGCGGACATTGTAAAGGGCTGGAGGAAGCTTTAATTAATTAATTGTTAAATCAATAGACTTCATTTCTTAGAGCAGATTTAGGTTTACAGAAAAATTGAACAGAAAATATAGAGTCCCACATGCTTACTGGCCCCCATTGCCCCTGTTATTAAATAACACTTCTCATTAGTGTGGTCTGTTTGTTACACTGGATGAGCCTCTCCTGATAAATTGTTATTAAAATCCGTCATTTACATTAAGGTACAGGTCTGTGTGAGGTGTCTCCACCATTACAGTGTCGCGTCACATAGTTTCACTTCTCACAACCCCCCCCATCCTCCACCTACGGGAGGGAACATTACTGACTGAAATATTCTTGTATGAGGACGTGTTTACTTTAAAAAGAAGTTATTTCTCATGCATAGAGATCCAAATAGTCACTGTTGACATTTTAGAAATGTACATATAATTTTAGAGACTTTTATTTTTTTCTGATGCTCAAAATAACTTTGCACAAAGCCTTATGAATTTCCTAAGATTAACATGGTATGATTATGCCTACTACTTAGAAAATGCTACTGTGAATTACTAGCATTCAATTCAGTTACGTACAGATAAATTATTTTTTAAAGAATTAATTTCTTAAAAATTATATCTTCAATGTCATAACAGATCTTTCTTTTAAATGACTTGCCTACTGCAAGATGCGTTTCAGTAAAAGAAGTTGGGTGTCAGTAGTTTCATTTCAGCTCTGTGTCTGAGGTGTGTCTTTTGCCTGAAGATTCTTCCATATAGATGGTCACCAAAATCTAGAAGAGAATAAATATGGCTGGGAAAGTGTTCCATTTCAAACAGGGAAAGCAGCAGAGAGATGCCAGGTATAGCACTGAGTGGAGAAATCTCTTGTGGGAGACGGGTTTGCTCCCTGGCCTGACTTGCCTCCTGACAGGTGGACAGGTGGTTAGGCTGATGGAGGGCTTTCGCACTCCTGGCCTCAAAGTTGAGTGGTGTAGGGTACCCTGCCTTGGTGATTTTATCAGCAATAGGGATAGATTTTTTAAAAAAGTTTTATTGAAGTATTATCTGCATGTAGAAAAGTGTACATATCCTAAGGGTCTAGCTTTTGAATTTTTACACCCAAACTCTCACATGTAACCAGATCAAGAAATAGGTTCTGGCACCCTGGAGGCACCTCTCATGGTCCCTTCTTGTTACTGTTCCCCCTTTCAAGGGGCAACTCACTTTGTCGCCCTGGATAGAATGTCGTGGCGTCATAGCTCACAGCAACCTCAGACTCTTTGGTTCAAGCAATCTTCTTGCTGCAGCCTCCTGAGTAGCTGAGACTACAGGTGTCTGCCACAGTGCCTGGCTAGCTTTTCTGTTTTTAGTAGGGGTGAGGTCTTGCTCTTGCTCAGGCTGGTCTTGAACTCCTGAGCTCAAGCAGGCCACCCCCTCGGGCTCCCAAAGTGCTGGGATTACAGGCATGAGCCACCGTGCCTGGCCCAACTTCTTTTTCTATATTTTATTTCATTTTTAATTATGATGGGCGCATAATAGTTGTACATTTTTTATGGGATGCCATCCTGACTTCTAACACTTGGGTTTGCCTGGTTTTGTTCTTCATTCAAATGGAAACACACCTCGGCTCGTGTTCCGACTTGTTCATCGTCCGCGTTGTTGGTATAGTTCATTCATTCTCTTTGCTGTAAAATACTCTTTTGGGTGAGTATTCTACATTTTGAGGGGCATGTGGGTCATTGCTGTTATGAACTGGGCATTTCTGTTGAGTGTGTGCCTGGGAGCAGAACTGTGGTGATGGGCACGTGTCTGTCAGCGTTAGCAGATCCTGCCAACTGTTCGTAAGCCAGCCGTGGGGAGAGTTCAGCGTCAGCAGACTTTCTTTTTTTTAGTACGTATGTATGTATTTATTTATTTCCATGCAGTTCAGTCAGGTGAAGCCTCTGCTCCACTTGTTTGGAATTCAGTTGTTTGATTTTTGGGGGGGTCAATATGAGGGTACATATGCTAAAGGTACATTATTTACATTTTTTTGTTTGTTTCTTGATCATTTAGGTTATTTAATTTTTTTTATTAAGTCATAAACACATAGATCATGTATACATTAATGCATTTGTGGGGTACAGTGTGCTGATTTCATATAGAATTAGGAGCATTTGAGGTTAGTATATACCTCATCTTGTTTACTTAATTATTATGTTAAGACATTTATACTGTATACTTAATAGAGCCAACATGTACCCTTGCATTATGCACCATAGGTTCAAGAGTGATACCAGCACTCTTTCTTGATGGTCCTCTGCTGCCTGTGACAGGCATTTCTAGGATGCCGAGCCCGACCTGTGGCTGAAGAATGGAGCTGGCCTGACTGAGGGACACAGCTCCGAACTCAGGTGCCCACTGTGGGCCCAGCACCGGTGCTTTCTCATACATTGTCCGCAAGTGCATTACCCCTGTCTTACAGACAAGAAGCCTGCGACTGAGGTGCTTAATCTTATCCACTGCCCCGTGCTCCTGAGGACAGAAGCCGAGTCCCAGCCAGGCATTTTGGCTCGAGGGCTCTCAGCATTGAGTTGTGCAGTGCTCAGCTTTGCCATCTTCATGTGCAGGTCAAATCCTCTTACCTTCCAAGGAAGTTGTATTCTGTGGCTTCTGGGTGACATCCTCACCCTTTTCTCAGCCTCCCTCCTACAGTGCTTTTTACTAATAGTACAGTCACAGTGAACACTCTGCTCATGGTCGGGAGCTGTTTACTATCACGTTCTGTGAACTCCAGATCTTCACACACATTGTGAATTCTTCCTGACATTCAGAGGGTGGTTTAGTTTTTGTTTGGTTTGAATATAGAACAGTTGCCTCACGAACCAACAGAATATCCTTGTTGACACATGTAATCCATTAAAACTTAAGTCTAAGCCAATTCACTTTAAGTATTTTTTGTAAATTAAAAAACACTAATTTGTAGTAATAAGATGGAAAATCACTAATGCCCCCAGAAGTTTGTGTGTGTGTGTGTGCTAAAGGCCCTGTTATATGAAAATTTTATATAATAATAACTTAATTTTCTTTTCTTTTCTTTTCTTTCTTTCTTTCTTTCTTTTTTTTTTTTTTTTTTTGAGATAGGGTCTTGCTCACTTCCCCAGGCTATAGCACAGTCATCACAGCTCACTGCAACCTTGAATTCCTGGGCTCAAGCAATCTGCTTGCCTCTACTTCCTGAGCAGCTAGGACTATAGGTATAACCACTATGGCTAAATAATTTTTAAACTTTCTATAGAGACAGGGTCTCACTATTTTTTGTAGAGGCTGGTCTTGAATTCCTGGCTTCAAATGATCCTTTCTGCCTCAGCCTCCCAAAGTGTGAGCCACCATGCATGGCCTAATTTTTAAATTGAATATAATTCAGATACTATATAATTCACCTCCCCCAAACAATTTCATCTTCTATTGATTCTCTATCTCTGTGAAAAGTCAAAATCCTAATGGATTTTTTTTCCTAATGAAGATTACAAGTTTAATCTAAAAGCAATATTGTAATTTATTCTGTATTTTCTTCTCATCATTAAGGAACATTGTTGTCTTTTTTCCCTCTCTTTGTTATGTCAACATGCTTAGTTTTAACTTTAAAATATGAGAGACATTTATTCTTTTTTTGGCTTATAACACTTTA
This sequence comes from Galagoides demidoff, assembly GCA_963574575.1. Taxonomy (NCBI): domain Eukaryota; kingdom Metazoa; phylum Chordata; class Mammalia; order Primates; family Galagidae; genus Galagoides; species Galagoides demidoff. The sequence continues at coordinate 6,080 of CAUYQV010190158.1, read as the reverse complement.
AGTGGTCCAAAAATTCTTTAAAGGAGATCATTAGTATGTACGATTTCTTCAGGTGAATCTTTTTAGATACTTCCATATTTTTCCATGGAAAGTATTTTGTGAGTCCCCATTAAAGGTAGACTGAATTATTTTTTTCTCATATCCACTCACTTTTTTCTAAAGAATATCTTTGTATTTGGGAATAGTAAATAACTTTTGCTTTAACCGAAATGTGAATGTTAAGTAATATGACTGTGTTAAGTAATATGACTGTCTCACCGGTTCTATGATTATATAAAAATGAGCAACAAAATTTCTACTAGGATAAGTAACTTTATAAGCTATTACAAGCTCCTCAGAGACATCCACGCATACCTTTCCCTGTTAGTGAGCTATTTAACAGTATCTTTAACCTTTATTATGAGTAAAGGAGTCTCAGTGAAGATTAGACTTCGTTTATGTTTTGAGGTTTCTCTCCCCCTTGGAAAGCACTTCCAAAATGTGCTAACAGGTTACAAGTAGACCATTTATAAGCTAAATAACACTTTTGCTATTCAGTAGTCTTGGCACCCAAGGAAATACACGCTAACTTTAGAATTTGTCATTGGAGTTAGTAGGCAGTATTGTGGGGCTGTCTTGAGTTTCACCTGTGTTAATGTTGTTGGGTTGGAAAACGACCTTGCCAGACCCGTATTTGAATTTGAGGGTTCTCCTTCTGTCTTGAGATGTTTTGGAGCTTTGAGAGGCGTGCGTGTGGGACGTTACAGTGAGCGGGGCCACCCTTTCTGAGCCTTTTTGGTGGTTTGGCTGTCCTCCGTTCATTTCCTTTGCCCATGTTCTGAGTGTTGGCTTTGAAGTTCTTCCGTCTCACCGTGGCCATCTGGCCCTCGCTCAGGTCCTCTGGGGCCGTCTGTTCTTAGTCCTGTTTTCCCTGGCCGCTGCCTATCTCCTCTACCTCCTTTCAAGAAATACACTCCACAGTTGAGCTGAAGTGTGCTTGTGTTTGTAACAGAAACAAGCAAGTCCATACAAAATAATGAGTGGTCACAACTTGCGAGAGATGTTAAGAGTCTGCCTACCTCCTAACATGTGACTGTGAAGAAGATTCAGCATTTTCAGGTTCATTTCTGAAAGCTAGCCATTGCCCTGGACTGGGTCAGTAGTGACTGACATAACGTGGAGAAACGGGCCACTTGCTGCTGACGTGGTGTGGCCCATCAACCCGTGGGACCTTTCTACCGTGAGGATTTGCACAGCAATTTCTTACGTGGAGCAGTGCCTGTGTTTAATCCCATTTGGTCTAATTGTAGAGGCCAAATGCTTAGACTGTTCTCAAGATGAGAGGCTGGGCCCTGTTAACTGTTCAAGTGGTGTTCGTTTGCCATTTTAAAGTGAGAATAATATACCGGTGTGTCTGGAGCTATGTTTCTTGGGGCTGCTGTGCCAATTTACCACAAACTGGGTGTCTTTAATAGCAGGAAAGAGTTCTCTCAGTGTTCTGGAGGCCATGAGTCTGAAATCAAGGTGTGAGCAGGTCCACACTCCCTCCAGGGACTCTAGGGGAACCTGCTCCCCACCTCTTCCAGCTCCTGTCGCTGCAGGCGTCCCCGGCTTGTGGCGGCATCACTGCGGTCTTTACTTGGTCTTCACGGAGTTCCCTCTCTTGTGTGTCTGTGTCTTCTCCACTTCTATTTCATATAAGGACACATGTCATCGGATTTAGGACCCACCCTGGCAATTCAGGACGATTTCATGTCAAGACGAAGCACGTCTATAGAGACCTTTTTTACAAATAAGTAAACATTCACAGGATGTGGGTGCTAGGACATGGCCATATGTGTGTCCATTGAACCTACTGCGGAAGGAAAAAGCCTCCCACCACTAACTAGTTAACTGGTGGCAAGAAGGGCAACAATGGAACAGGACTGGCCTGTTTCCTGAAAAGGTGCTGGGCCTCAGGAACGCTAGGGGTGCCTGCCTTCCTCTGCTGCTCTGAGGTCAAACTGCTGCCAGGTTACGGCCCAAAAGGGGATGGGTGACCTAAAACTGGTTTCAAGTATACTCTGGCTTTCAAATTGACCCGGATTTCCATGTTACTTAAGAAAGAGGAAGAAAAAACTTGGGAAACTATCAACCGTATAAATGGTCATTAACTAAGGATTATTCAGATTTTGGTTTTGTTTCAGGGAACATGCTTATTTTGTTTTCAATTTATAGTTTGTTGCCACCACCCCCACCCCAGTAAGAACTTGGTTAGTTGCGAGGTACACCAGAGCTTCAGCAGGTGCTGGCCTGGACTGAGCCGCTGAGGCTTTCCTTACCTGTCCTGACGGGACATTCACCATGCAGCCAACATGCGCATTTCTCTAGAGATTATTGTTCATTCCTTTGTGTTTGACCATCGTGCATCTTACTAATGCTTATTCTTGTATGTTCCAGCCTTCCTGGAAAAGTCTTTTTTCTTTTCTTTTCTTTTTTGTTTTTTTTTTTTTTGAGACAGCCTCAAGCTATTCCCCTGGGTAGAGTGCTGTGACATCATAGCTCACAGCAACCTCCAACTCCTGGACTCAAGCGAGTCTCTTGCCTCTGCCTCCCAAGTAGCTGGGACCACAGGTGCCCGTCACAATGCCTGGCTATTTTTTGGTTGCAGCTGTCATTGTTGTTTGGTGGACCCAGGCTGGATTCGAACCTGCTACCTTAGGTATATATGGCTGGCGCCTTAGCCACTTGAGCCACAGGCGCCGAGCCGGAAAAGTCTTTTTTCAAACAAAGCGATTATCATATTCCTGCTGGCAATCTTGTGACCTTTGTATTAGAGAGTTATGATTATAGCACCCGCTAGATAAGTTACCTCTGAATCCCTTCTTTTGACAAATATACTTTTTTTTTTTTTTTTAACAGAGGTTTGTAATTCAGCTACTTTGATTCTGTTTGGACTTTTTCCTACTTGGCATGGACATGGCCAAGACACAGTTTTCTGTGTTGTATTTTCAAATGTCTACAGTTAAAAGAACATGTAGTTGAATTTTGAGTAGCAGTTTCCATTTAAAAGGATCCTCAGATTATAAAAGCTTTATAACCAAGCCCATAGCATTTATAATGTTCTGGGTCTTCCCAAAGCCTTTATAAACCACACGCAGGTCAGATCCCAATACTAAGAATGCCAAATGCCATTTTGGTTTGTGTGCATTTGTCATCATTCAACAAGCAGTTTTGTCTAGTTCTGACTGTCTGAGAAAGCAGCTGAGGTCATGCCTTAATATACCCTTAAAAATTATACCAAGATTTGTCTCTGTGCTGTAGCGATGATCGTGGTGCTGCTGTAGCCCCAGGGTGGGCATAGCTCTTGCTCCTTACAGTGGGAGAAGCAGGTGAACTTGACTGGATGGAGGAGCTGGCAGTGGGGGACCACGGGCCCTTCCCATGGGGAGCTACGTGAGTGGGGCCGTGTTCAGGAGCAGTCTTATGATAGTGGCTAGGAGGGGTAGGGAGTCAACTCAGGGGAATTATTTGGAGACTCTGTCACCGATCCAAGCAAAGCATAATGAGGGTGAGGGTTTAGCAGTGGAGGAAGCAGATTTGCAGGATGTGACTGGGCAGGATGAATGTTAGGTGTGGGCAAGGGGAGAGCCCGGAGAAGAAGGCCTCTGTAAACCGGGAGACTTCTGGTTGGATTAAAAAATGAGAATCACCTATTTGTGGCCATCAAGGAAGCACAAAGGAGTCCGTGGAAAGAGGACATGACCTCTGATGTGCCTGTAGGAATATTATTCTTTGGTCTAAAATTGTCTTGGTACTGATAATTGCTCATAAAACATGACATCCCCAAAGTAGCTAATTAGATTTCTCCATGGCGTGCCTGCCTAGGACAGCTGATCCAGGGTATGTGGGAGCATCACACTCCCAGGACACCTGATCCCAGCCCTAGCAGGGGTCCAGGCCCTTAAACATGGGGGAGCAGGGAGCCCTGGGCGTGGCCCTCCTGGGGCAGTGAGCAGAGAGAGCGGAGCCCCTCCCAGGGTCTTGCTGTCAGCGCCCCACTGCCCTGCCATCAGGGTGGCAGTCTGAACTGTATTTGGATTTATAGGCTAGGGAGGGACAGAGTGATAAAATTTCTGCTTCCAGCTGTAATCTGGAGAAATTGCCGACTTCACAGTCCAGCTTTGACATATGTTCTGGATTCAGTCTTACGGTCAGTAAAATAGTTTAGTTGTCATTTGGCTTTAATCAAATTTTTTACCCAAAAGGTGATAGTTATGATTACTGCTTTTGCCGCCTGATTTCTGTAGGGTTCACATAGGATTATTCAGCACTGGGAAGCTTTGGCTTCATAAAACTCTTGACATAATGTGAAGCTGAAATCTTTGTCACTGTATTTAGGACAGAGGGAGCTGTAAGTTCCTTCTCTGATCACTGTCGTCTGTGTCAGAAGCCTCCGAATCCTCCTCAGCTTTAAATCTTGGGAGCAGTTGCCTGTGGGAAGTGGCTCCTCCCCCAGCCTGTGGGTTCTGTCTGGCTAGGACATGGGGCGAGAGTGAGATGAGGACCTTTATCCAGGAGGACAGAGGTGGCCAGTGCTTAGCCCGGTTCCTGACCCCACACAATTATTGGCTGATAATTGCTTTTTCATAATAAGTTGTTCACATTTTCAACCTAAAAGTTTATTTTTGCACTCAGAATATAAAGCCCTAGAAGTATTTTCCAGAAGTTTCTTGATGCACAGACTCAATCTGCTAGACCACCCAAGCCCCACCACTCTGGAGCCTGGCGCTCTGACTCTGGGGGCCTCGGCTCCTCCCCACCCATCACTCTGGTCTGGGCCCTACTCCAGTCACCCTCGCCCTGGGGCACACGCGTGCTCATTCACTTTTTCTTTCTCGCATGTTTTTTTTTTTTTTAATGCTCATTCACTTTTTCTAACATGTACATTCTCACAGACTCTTAGTCACGATTAGAGAAGAAGAAAATTCACGTCCATGTTTAGAATCTGACGGAACTTAAAACTAGGTGAGCATTGCGATTCCCAAGAATTCCCCAAGAGCTGCAATGTGTCAAATGATGAATGTAGCCACTCCTCAGTAACCCCAGGGCACTGGTTCCAGGACCTGCATGTTTACTAAAATTTGTGCATATTCAAGCCCTGCAGAACCCTCCCAGGAAAAAATCAGCTCTCTGCATACTCAGATTTCATGTCCTACGAATATTGCATTTTTGATCCACATTTGGTTGAAAAAAAAAGTCCATCTCTAAATGAATCCACACGGTTCAAACCTGTGTTGCTCAGGGACCCACCGCGCTAATGCTAGCAAGTCCTCTTAATCCAGGCAGATAAATGAAAATCATCTCTGCTCAAAACTCCCATCTGTAGTTGAGGAGCTGATTTTTATCACTGGAAATGTTTTTCCAGCTACAGTTGTTCCAGTGGTAATTTTGGTTTGGGGGGGATCCTGTAACTACTTGCTTACTTTAGAAGCTTTTCCTTTGTTTTACCTGATTTATCCGTCCCTGGCTTGGCTGATGCCTGTTCTCTTACCTTCTTATGTGGGGTATTCCACATCTTACTCTGCCTTTACTGAATATGGAAATCTTCATATGGAACCAGTGTCCAAAAAACCAAATATTTTTATGTATGTTTGTTTCAAAAGATTTGTCAAAACCCTTATTTGGGGTGCCCTCTGTGTCTCTTGGTATTTCCTTCTTTTGTCCTTCTAAAAACTTAAGGAGCAATCTCTTACACTCTCCTCAGTCATCCAAACAGTGGAACCAAAATTCCGGTGCTCGTGAGCCACCTGTGACTCTGAAACTCCTTCGCGATCCTTGCAAGGTTCATGCTGCGACAAGGGCACCTTTGCAGGGGACATGTTTTGTTCTACCTACCTTCAAGGACACATTTTGCTGACTCTTGAGTTAGCATAATGTTCATTTGTTAAATGAGAGAAAGTAATTTTTGAAGATCGTGTTTTTTTTTTTTTTTTTGAGACGGAGCCTCAAGCTATCCCCCTGGGTAGAGTGCCATGGCATCACAGCTCATAGCAACCTCCAACTCCTGGGCTCAGGCGAGTCTCCTGCCTCCGCCTCCCAAGTAGCTGGGACCACAGGCG
>CAUYQV010190154.1:0-18456 GCA_963574575.1 Galagoides demidoff | reverse complement strand
AAAAAGCAGCTGGGTGTTGTGGCTGGTGCCTGTGGTCCGAGCTACTTGGGAGGCTGAGGCAGGAGACTCGCTTGAGCCCAGGAGTTGGAGGTTGCTGTGAGCTATGATGCCACAGCACTCTACCCAGGGGGACAGCTTGAGGCTGTCTCAAAACAAACAAACAAACAACAACAACAACAAAAACAATGACAGCTGCAACAAAAAATAGCTGGGCATTGTGGTGGGCACCTGTAGTCTCAGCTACTTGGGAAGCTGAAGCAAGAGAACCACTTAAGCCCAAGAGTTAGAAGTTGCTGTGAGCTGTGACTCCATGGCACTACCAAGGGTGACATAGTGAGACTCTGTCTCATAAAAGAAAGAAAGAAAACACCATGCTTTCATATTCCAAACTTGGTCTAGAGCAATTCCTTTCTCTTCCCGGGAGACCTCCTCCACTGTCCTTTTCAGCTTAACACTTTCCTGAGCGTGCCTGAGGAAGGGGTGAACAAAATGCAGGTTTACCAGGGCTCCACTCAGCAAACATTCTACCTGGAATCCCAGGTAGAATGAAGAGAACACAGGGGTCCTCTGGGGGTCCTGTTCCTGGGGTTTCTGTGCCAGGGAAAAGGCTGAGAATTTTCTTTCCAGGTTTTGTAGTACCAAAAAGATGCTGGGAGTTCTGATTCCCCAAACCTGAATACTTGGCTGAGCTAGAAAGTTCAACCAAGGCAGGGTGGTAACCAAAAGCAAAAATGAGTGGGAACAAAATAAAACTACAGTGGCACAGGCAGTGTGGATAGAAGGCAAAAGTAACCTACACGAGTTTCAGGGTAACAGATTTTATTTAAGAAGAACAAAGAGAATGTTTAGAGCATTTCCAAAGAGAGTTGGAAGTGGGTCCCTCTCATGAAGGAGAAAAGGTGAGAGAGACACCTAATCAAGATAGTTGTGGGCCAGTTAATACACTTGAACAGTTTGTTGATGTACTTCCCAACAACTTTGCAGTGCACTGGCAGAGCTCCTCATGTGGCATATGGCCCTGGTATGGAAATTGTTACTATTTTTTTTTTTTAGAGACAGAGTCTCATTTTATCACCCTCAGTAGAGTGTGGTGGCATCACAGCTTATAGCAACCTCCAACTCCTGGGCTTAGGCGATTCTTTTGCCTCAGCTTCCCCAGTACCTGGGACTACAGACACCTGCTACAACGCCTGGCTATTTTTTTGTTGCAGTTTGGCGGGGACCAGGTTCGAACCTGCCACCCTTCGTATATGGGTCCAGCGTCCTACCCACTGAGCCACAGATGCCGCCCATATTTGTTGAGTGTCTACTTTATTTATCTTTTAGTGTGTTGCCTTTTGGAAAAGCAGTGACAGCTCCATCTGGAATATTGTTAGAAATGCAAGTTCTTGAGCTCAGCCCAGATCTGACAATTCTGAGTCAGAAGCTAAGGGGATGGGCCCCAAAATTTGTCTCAAGTTATCCAGGGGGTTCGGGTGAACATTAAAGTTTGAGAACTACTGCTTTAATAATTAAAAAGCCAGTTTAATACAGCTTCCAGTTTGGGATTCATCCAATTAATAGGTACCAACATTTATTTAGGCAATTTTTATTAGGTTAATGATATTTATAGTTGTGGGGGTTGAATAATGGTCCCTTATAGATGTCCATGTCCTACCCACCTCTGAAGTTCTGTTATCTTACATGGCAAAAGGGACTTTACAGACAAGATTAAATTAGAGATCTTGAAATGGGGAGATGATCCTGGACTACCCAGGTGGGCCCAAAGTAATCACAGGGTATTTATAAGGGAGAGATTTATTTAAGATAGTATAGAACTGGCCTGGGAGATGGAGGAGTAAGCCAGAAACGAAGGAATGCAGGCAGCTTCTAGAAGCTGGTAAAGGTGAGGAAATAGATTCTCCCCCAGAGCCTCCAGGAGGAATGCGGCCCCAGAAATACCGTGACTTTAAGACTTTTGACTTTCAGACTGTAAGATAATGTGTGTGTTTGTTTTTAGTTTGTGGTAACATGTTACAGCAGCAGTAGGAAATGAATATAACTCTAAATACATCCTTTCTCAAGAAAAACCTGAAGGTCAATTCACTTGTTCACAGAATCTTGGAAGAGGGCGCCGGCCTCATATACCAGAGGTGGTGGGGTCAAAACCTGGCCCAGGCCAAAAAAAAAAAAAGAATCTGGGAAGAACTAGGTGAGTATGGAAGTCACACATCCACAACTGCTAAGTGTTTTTGCCCCTGAACAAAATGGAACGCCCAAGGCAACAAGACTGGCCATGGAGCAAAAATGTCCTCATCACAATCCAAGAAGTGTCTTTCCCTGATCTTTGAATTACACAAACGGTTTGTTCCTTCAGCATGTACCATTTATTATTGGTTGCATCTGGCTGGCTGCTGGGACAAGTAACTTGTTAGGGCAGCATGGCTGGTGTGAGTCAATTTAGCAGATCACTTTCCAGTACTACACCGGCACAGGAAGGGTGAATAGGAGCTTTTACTTCTAGATGTAAATGATTTCAATTTTAATTTCTACAGACCTAAGATTTAAGCTAACTCTAATTCTGACATCCTAAAGCAAAAATAAATCTTTTGATCATTTAGTCCAAGTTCTTTAAAGTCAAGGCCCACGAGAAAGTAATTTCATTGGAAACTGTACAACTATAGTCTTGCCCCATAAAACCTGCTGATCTTTTTTTCTGATTGGCTTCACCGAGGTAAAAAATGTGACTTTTAAACAGAAGCCATCTAAGATGGATGCTACTATAATTTGCATTTTATATCATTTAAAATGTATACAAATAAGGAAATTTTCAGGTAACCTAGTAATTTTCTACATTCCTTCTACACTAGGGAATTTGCGCTTTCTGAGTATAAGGAGAAGAGGAAATATCTGTCCTATTTTCCCTGTAACCTTGTCTGTAGCTAGATTTGCCCTTAAACTCAAACTATCTTCCTTCTTGAATGAAAGCATTCTTGTCAAGGAGACGGTGACCTGGAGATCCAAAGAGAAACAGGTCCTTCTTGAGAAGCTTACAGCCTAGAGTGGAGACAAATTGGGTAAATACTTCCTATTGTAGATAGGAAAGAGTCCGGATTCCAGACCCCAGAGCTGTGATAGGTGGGGACTCATGTTGGAGCAATCACCTGAGGTTTCACTGGAGCTGTTAACATTCAGTCAAGCGTGCAGTAGAGGGGAAATGATGTTCTGAGCAGATACCAAGTGCAAAGACATGGGGAGGAATTCTGTGTGTTCAGAACAAGCAATTAGGTGTGACAGAGAGGATGCTTGGGAGCAGATGGCAAGATATGAGCTGGGCAATGGGTGAACAAGCTGTGGTATATGTATACCATGGAATACTATTCAGCCCTTAAAATGATGGAGACTTTAGGGTACCACCTGTGGCTCAAAGGAGTAGGGTGCCAGCCCCATATACTGGAGATGGTGGGTACAAATCCAGCCCTGGCCAAAAACTAAAAAAAAAAAAAAAAAAAAAGATGGAGACTTTACAGCTTTTGTATTAACCTGGATGGAGGTGGAATATAGTCTTCTTAGTAAAAAGCATCACACGAATGGAGAAGCAAGAATCCAATGTACTCAATTCTAATATGAACGCAGTAGATGAGCTAATACAAGGGGTGGGGTAGGAGAATGAGGTAGCAGGGAGAGGGCAAGAGGGAGGGGGATGGGGTCACGGTGTATGATGCACCTCTTAGGGGTGGGACACAAGTATAAGAAAGACTTTATCTGACAAATGCAATCAGTGTAACCTAATTCTTTGTACCCTCAATGAATCCCAAACAATTAAAAAAGTAAAAATAAAAATAAAGATATGAGCTAGGAAGAAAAACATAACTTGATAAAAAATGCCAAAAAGTCGGGACTTTATCTTGTTAGCAAACTCTCAAAGGGTTTTTCAAAGAAGGGAGTGGCATGGTCTGTTTTAAAATATTAATAGCAGCCTGTGAGCATTTAATTCTCATACAACCTATTTAATTCTTACAACTCTGTGATGAAGACTCTGTAATTACTCCCATTTAAGAGTTGAGAAAGCATAAAGAGGGTCTATAACCATCTCCAGGTCACAACTCATAAGGAATCAGTACCAGGCAATTTGTCTTATCATACCTCTAAGCTTCACAGAGGGTGGGCTGTGTAAGAAAGTGGAGAAAAAGATAAAAATTAAAATGGTGCTTGAAGAGTTTAAGCCAGTGTTTCCCAAACTTAACCATTGATATCCCACCTTCACACAATCTACTTTAATATTTCTTTAAATCGGCTGGGTGTGGTGGCTCACTCTGGAAGGCTGAAGTGGGTGAATCACTTGAGCTCACAGATTTAAGAACAGTCTGAGCAAGAGTGAGACCCCTGCCTCTAAAAATAGGTAGGTGTTGTAGTGGGCACCTGTAGTCTCAGCTACTCGGGAGGCTGAGACAAGAGGATCACTTGAGCCCAAGAGTCTGAGGTTGCTGTGAGCTATGATGCCACAGTACTCTACCAAGGGTGATAAAGTGAGACTGTGTCTTGAAAAAAAAAAAAAGTGAGACTCTGTCTAAAAAAAAAAATTCTTTAAATCAACTCATCTTTTAGAACTTAAAAATTTTAGGCAGGGTGCAGTGGCTCACACCTGTTAATCCTAGCATCTGGGAGGCTGAGTTGAGAGGATCATTTGAGCTCAGGAATGAGAGACCAGACTGAACAAGAGCAAAACCCCATCTCTACTAAAAACAGAAAAATTGGCTAGGTGTTGCAGTGGGTGCCTATAGTTCCAGGAGGCTGAGGCAGAAGGATAGCTTGAGCTCAGGAGTTTAAAGTTGCTGTGATCTAGGCTGATGTCATGGCACTCTAGCCTGGGCAACAGAGTGAGACTCTGCCCCAATAAATTAAGTAAATTTATTTTTAAAATTTTTTTATTAAATCATAACTTTGTACATTGATGCATTTATGCTGTTCAGGGTATTACTTCAATATATAATGTGAGATGCTTATGTTGAACTATGTAACACATCCATCACAATTATACTCATTTCTTAATAGTTTTGAAATGTACCATTGCATAATGCACATTAGGTGAGCCCCCCAAATACCCTCCCTCCCCAAAGTCTCTGATGTATATAAATGAACAGAAAACAATCTGGAAGGATAAATGCCAAACTGTTTACAGTTGACTCTTTAGTAAGAGAAAGGAAGTTTTTTTTTTTTTAAAGACAGTTTCACTTTGTCACCCTTGGTAGAGTGCCGTGGCATCATGGCTCACAGTAACCTCAAACTCTTGGGCTTAAAGTGATCTTCTTGCCTCAGCCTCCCAAGTAGCTGGGACTATAGGCGCCTGCCAAAACGCACAGCTATTTTTTAGAGACCAGGTCTTCCTCTAGCTCAGGCTAGTCTTGAATCTGTGAGCGCAGGCAATCTACCCGCCTTGGCCTCCCAGAGTGCTACGATGACAGGGGTGAGCCAAGGTGCCAGGCTGAAAGGAAGTGTTTATAATCAAAAGCCTTTAACATTTCTTCAATTTATGGCATCTAATGCTGGAAACATGGGAAAAAAAATACATTGAGAAAAGCCACACTTTAATCACACTTACCTGTAGCTATAGCTGATTGGCTGTAGAGGACTGGAGAACTGCCAATGGTAGCTGACCTCTGAACCGCAGCAGTACTAATCTCTGTAGCTTTTCTCTTTATCGTTTTAGTGGAAGGGGAACTAGAAATGGCTGAATCAACTGAACTCTGAAATATAAACATTCGGGTCAATGGCCGAAGGCCCTGGTTAAACATACTCTTCTAAAATAAAACATGGTGTCAATCCTGCTCTACTCCCCCAAATCATTCAAAATATTAAAACCTACTACTTACCTGGCTAGTTACAACTGTGGTTTGTGCTGAGGGTTTCAAAGGAGTATCCTCCTCTGTTCCTGGGGCAGGAGGTTCCTCACTCCCCTCATCTTCCATCTCCACCTCTTGGATCTCTCCATCTTCTACAGGAGGAGGTGGAGGGGGAGGGGGAGGAGGCGGTGATTCTGGGGGGGGAGGTGGGGGTGGTGGCACTTCCAAGGGTAATGGAGGTTGAAGCACAGGAACATTTGACTGAAGGAGGGTCCAGAATGGAGTAAGTGGCATAAGTGATGAAGAAGAAACTTGACCAGAAAAGGATTCTTTGCACAGAGAACCTATGAAAACAGAGAAGAGTTAGAGAAAAAGGAAAAAAAAAACTCCCTGGCTTATAATCATAGAAACATTCAATTGATCAAGAGTCAAACATCTATAGCAATTTAGTACAATGTGAAAAGAGTACAGAAAGCCATTTTAAACAGGGACTAGCTGCTCCCAACACAAATCTGACTCACAGGCATCTAATTCTCTACACTGATGCCACTAAACTATGAATTCAGTTTGGAAATGATTTCCATAAAAAGTAAATTTATGAACCTCATAGCACTTCCCCCAGCTGTGTTATACTAGTTTGACCTTTGAGTCCAGATTTATGGATGAGTAAATGACGAATATCACATCAACTCAATGAGAAATTCAGTTATTTGAATCTGTAGTTTGAAGTTTTTGATTTGAAATAGCGGAAGGTAAATATGCTGGGGTCTTTTTATTTCAAAAGAAGAAGTGTGAATGTTACAATGTGCATTTACAATACTGACCCATGTACTTTTTGAGTGGTGATGATTCAGAAAACTGTCTATTCAAAATATATTATGTTGTGGGGGTTTGTTTTTGGAGGTCCGCCCCCCCCCCAAGAGACAGGGTTTCCATCTATTACCCAAGCTCGAGTGCAGTGGTACAATCATAACTCAATATAACCTTGAACTCCTGGGTTCAAGTAATCCTTCCAAGTAACTGATACTACAGGTGCATGCTTCCACATGCATGGTTAATTTTTCATACAGATAGGTGTCTTACTGTGTTGCCCAGGATGGTCTCAAACTCCTAGCCTCAAGTGATCTTCCCACAATGCTGGGATTATAGGCATGAGCCATCAGCACTCAGCCTGGGTTAGTAAGTTTTAAAAATCCATTTGCAAAGTGCTATTGTGAACTTTATCATTTCTTCACATCTCTGTGTAAATTACATCCACATGGTCAGTAACAGCAACACAAACTGGGGGGTATCTTTGGTTTGTCATGAGAAATGGGAAATTTTGGAAGACAAATAAAAGTAAACAATTCAGATTTTAAGAAAGAGGTATTTGAAGATGCGGAGAATTTAAAATTGCTGTTGCTGAAATTTTAGTTAAGAAACTGTACATAAAAAACCACAAGGCCAGGCATGGTGGCTCATACCTGTAATCCTAGCACTCTGGGAGGCCAAGGAGGGTGGATTGCCTGAGCTCACAGGTTTAAGACCTGCCTGAGCCAGTGAGACCTCGTCTCTAAAAATAGCTGAGCATTGTGGCAGGCACCTGTAGTCCCAGCTACTTGGGAGGATGAGGCAAGAGAATCACTTGAGCCCAAGAGTTGGAGGTTGCTGTGAGCTATGACGCCATAGCACTCTAAGGAGGGTGACATACTGAGATTGTCTCAAAAAAAAACCCAAACAAACCTGCAGGATCAGCTTTTCTCAAATTTTGCAATTAACTACCATTGATTACTGTTTTTTCTCTGCTTGGAAAAGCTTTAAAGATTAAGAAAATAGGAGGATATACTTACTTGTAGCCTTCCCCATCCCTCTTTATCGTCAATAGGGAAGTTTCACAATATATGGGACTATTAGATATATATCCCAGGAATGCTGAAGGGGATTTTCTCCCTAAAATCATAGAATTTAGGAGTAGAAGAGACATGAGAAATCATCTATTTCAACCTCCTCATTTAAAGGTAATGAAACTTAGGCAGGAACTGACTTGCCCAAGATCATACAGGTGGCCAGTGGCCAGGCCAGAGCCTGAGCCCAAGTGTGACTCCTCATCTAGCACTCCCTACTTTACTAAGATTTCCTCATGAGACATCAGGAATTCAAGAACTTTAGAAATCTCAGTTAAAAAGTTAAATCTCATTTCTCATGGAGTAGATATCCAGATGCAGCCACCTGTTATATTTCTGGATATCCAGATTCAGCTAAAGTGGTGGATTAAATAAAGCTCAAAAAAGCTCTAGGGAAAGAAACAGGCCATTTACATGGTTTTGTTCAAAATATACCACACTGGCACTCAATAAGGAAAACCTAAAGTGACTATGAACCATTTGACCTTTTACAGTACCCATTCTTTTTTTTTTTTTTTTTTGCAGTTTTGGGCTGGGGCTGGGCTTGAACCCACCACCCCTGGTATATGGGGCTGGCACCCTACTCTTTGAGCCACAGGCGCCACCCAAGAGTATCCATTCTTTTTATGAAACAGATAGATAATATATTGCGTAAAAGACTTTAACATGATTCGCATTATTTCCACAATTAAAGACAGTTGATACTGCTAAGGAAAAGGGCAATGGAAAAAAATTCACCAGAAAATACAAATGCAGTTTTCTAGCTAAAATAGTTCAAATGACTCATTAAGCTTTTTTTATTTGGCCCTATCTAATATTAATTCATACATTAACCTTCAGACAAATGAAGTGTGATTAGGGTCAGGCAACCTACACTACGTAATAGTACATCCAGATTACATTAGGACTAAGGCAATAAGCATTGAACATTAGTAATTCTTTGAGGGTTAAACCTTCTTCTAAACTAACCACAACATAATGGTAACAAAATAAGATTTTATAATATTGTTAGATTTCTCATCATGAAGCCTAATGCCACACTGGTACAATTATGACAGTGACATGCTGCTATGTAGAGGAACAAGGAAAAACAGTAGGTTCAAGGTTAATAATATGGTTTATGACCTCCAACAAAGCTAATCAGAATTAACTAAATCTTGTGTAAATACTCTAAACTAGACTTGATAAATTGAGCCACATAGGTTTTCACATTCATATAGATGAGGTGCCTCCCTCAAACTCTACCCCTCTATCTGATGTGAGAATAATACTTCTCAAATCAAATCCCAAAGTGTACTCCACAAAGGCTGTGTTTTAGTTTTTTTAAGGCTGTGCTTTAATATTAGTAACTATCTCTGTTAGTTTAAATACAACAAACTTCAAAAATTCTAGTTTGAATATCTATGCTTCTCCTTTCTAAATTTAATCTAGTTAGCACTTTGCCATTTAAGAGCATATTGAGGTCTGAAATCCAAGGAGACATTAAAATAATATGCATAGCATTTATGCGCTAAAAGATTTTATTTTTAAATTTTTTTTAAAAGATAGTCTCACTTTGTTGCCCTTGGTAGAGTGCTGTGGCATCACATAGCTCACAGCAACCTTCAACTCCTGGGCTTAACTGGGACTAACAGTGCCTGCCACAATGCCGGCCATTTTTTTTTTTTTTTTTTTTTAAAGACAGTGTCTCACTTTATTACCCTTGGTAGGGAGCTGTGGCATCACAGCTCACAGAAACCTCCAGCTCTTGGGCTTAGGTGATTCTCTTCCTTCATTCTCCCGAGTAGCTGGGACTACAGGTGCCTACCACAAGGCCCGGCCATTTTTTGTTGCAGTTTGGCCAAGGACGAGTTCAAACTTGCCACCCTCCATATATGGGGCCGGCACCCTACTCACTGAGCCACAGGCAGAGCCCATACTAAAAGTTTTTAAAACTACATTTTTTTTTTTTAGAGACAGAGTCTTAGTTGCTCTCACCCTGGGTAGAGTACTGTGGCGTCACAGAGCTCACAGCAACCTCAAACTCTTGGGCTTAAGTGATCCTCTTGTCTCAGCCTCCCAAGTAGCTAGGATTACAGGCACCAGTCACAATGCCCAGCTATTTTTAGAGACGGGGTCTCACTCTGGCTCAGGCTGGTCGGGAACCTGTGACCTCAGGGAATCCACCCGCCTCAGCCTCCCAAGTGCTAGGATTACAGGTGTGAGCCACTGTGCCCAGCCATACAAAAAAAAAATTTTTTTTTTTTTTGAGACAGAGTCTCACACTATGTCGCCCTCGGTAAAGTGCCGTGGCATCACAGCTCACAGCAACTTCAAAGTCTTGGGCTTAAGTGATTCTCTTGTCTCAGCCTCCCAAGTAGCTCGGACTACAGGTGCCCACCACAGTGCCCAGCTATTTTTTTTCTTGTTGTAGTTGTCATTGTTGTTTGGCAGGCCCGGGCTCTGTGTATGTGGCCAGCACCCTAACCACTGAGATATGGTGCCAAGCCTACAATTTTTAATTTTTCTTTCTTTCTTTTTTTTCGTTTTGGGATAGTCTCAAGCTGTTGCCCTGGTAGAGTACTGTGGCATCACAGCTCACAGCAACCTCAAACTCTTGGGCTTAAAGCAATTCTCTTGCCTCAGCCTCCTGAGTAAGCTGGGACTACAGGCACCCACCACAACACCCAGCTATTTTTTGGTTGTAGTTGTCATTGTACAAGCCAGGGCTGGATTTGAACCCACCAGCTCCGGTGTATGTGGCTGACGCCCTAGCTGCTGAGCTACAGGTGCTGAGCCCAATTTTTAATTTTTCAATAACCTTGTTTGTTTCGGCAACTTTATTTCTATTTATAGAAAATTCCTCCCCCAAGGAGGAATTGTTTAGTACTTTGAAAGAGGCCAGTATTATAACACAAATAGTGCCATCACAGAGCTAAAAAAAAAAAGCATTTAAACTTAACACAAGTGATATAAGCTCAACAAGACATATTTGATATCTTGAAATACTACCCCATCTTTAGATATGATGTTAAATGCAAACACTGAAACAATGAAATGATTAGGAATGATTGTGATAAATGAATAGAACTTTGAAACTTCCTTGGCTCCTCATACTGTAGTAATTTTTGTTTCATTAAAACATGTTTTTAGTCACTGCTGAGCTGATAAAAACTTTATTATAAACTGTCTTTACAGACTCGTAACAGTGATCAGCAATGCTCTTAAATCCAACAGACCCTGGTACGAGATTTAATTTAGATCAAATTTATAATGTGGTTTTAGGGGTTCTCAATAAAGAAAGGCTTAAGAATATAGCCTATCAGTGGCTTTCTTTTTCTGAGACAGGGTCTCCTATCATCAGAGCTGGCATGCAATGGCATCATCATAGTTCACTGCAGCCTCAAACTCCTAGGCTCAAGCAATCTTCCTGCCTCAGCCTAAGTAGCTAAGACTACGGCTCATGCCACCATGCCTAGCTAATTTAGAGATAGGGCCTTATTCTCGTTCAGGCTAGTCTCAAACTCTTGACCTCAAGTGATCACTCTGCCTCAGTCTCCCAGGACTATAGGCATGAGCTACCATGCCCAGCCTATCAGTGAGTTTTTCCTACAGCACAACTAGTTTTCTTTTAATCAGATAGAAATGATTCAAGATTCACCTCTTACTAGATAGGATCTACCATGTATGTCATCCAGGAAAAAGGAGAAAATAGCTTTGTATTTAACTCTATAATGTGTTCCCAGAACATTCAGAGTTGGTAACTACAGAATTTTCAACTTTGGCAGGGGCTTTAGATCACACTAAAGTGGTCAGGAATGGAATCATTTACCTAGGAACCACTATTAAGCACCTTTAGTTCATTAACTACTAAAAAGCAAACAAACAATCCCCCCCCCAGTCTATTATTGTCTATTATTGCTACCAAAAGAAGGGGAAAGAATTCAAAAGAAAGAAATTCTCCTTGCCTTTAGGCCGGAGATGCCATCTTTCAGTAATTCACCAAAATGACAAACACAAAGGGAAAGAACAGAGGCACCCAATACACGTTCTCTAGACCTTTTACAAAACATGGAGTTATTCCTTTGGGCACACAGATGCGAATCTACAAGAAAGGTGATATTGTAGACATCAAGGGAATGGGTACTGTTCAAAAAGGCATGCCACTCAAATGTTACCATGGCAAAACTGGAAGAGTCTACAATGTCACCCAGCATGCTATTGGGATTGGTGTAAATAAATAAGGGCAAGATTTTTGCCAAGAGGATTAATATTCATATTGAGCATATTAAGCACTCTAAGAGCGGAGATAGCTTCCTGAAATGTGTGACGGAAAAGGATGAGAAAAAGAAGGAAGCCAAAGAGAAAGGAACCTGGGTTCAACTAAAGTACCAGCCTGTTCTACCCAGAGAAGCACACTTTGTGAGAACCAACGGAAAGGACCCTTCGTAGGGTATTCCCTATGAATTCAGGGCATAATAAACATATAACATAGCACACAGGAGTACCAGTGGACCCATGTTTTTAGGTGCAAGAACCTATTTATTCCCCATGAGCTCATGGCATAATAGGTGTACAGCATAGCACACAGGATAAGCAATAAGACCCCATGTAACAGTGATACAAGGTGCTAGAACCTATTTCCCATGAATTCAAAAGTCAACCAACACTTTGTCACATTCAATGGCAAGGTGCCTCCCTGAGCTACTGGAACCTCTTCCCTATGAATTCATGGCATGGTATATAAAAATAATAGCCTATTGCTAGTGTAAAAATGTTTCTTGTTCATTCACTAAAAGTATGGTATTTTTTCCCCCCAAAGAAGTATTAAAGCAAATTTTAATGTGTCCTAAAAAAAAAAAAGAAAGTCTCCTTAATGAAAAAAGGAAGTAAAATACACTGTACCTGAAAGTAGATTAAAATTGTCCCTTTCCTATACTCTAAAATTATCACAGCAAGCACATGTGGCTTTTAATTTAAGGTGTTCTGATGATTCCCAGACTATTCAAGAAATTAACAAAATCATTCGGTATAGCACCAGAACTTTTTTCTACTGTGACCAGGGAGGCAGCAGAGTATAAAACCTCACTTTTTACAAGCAGAAGACAAAATAATTCAGTTCTCCACTCACTATGCTACAACAAATTACATTTTATTTATTTTCAAAGTCTATTACTTTAGAAATCACCCACAGACTCTTGTCTTCCTATGCCATCACTTTAATAAACAGCTACAAATTTATAAGATTAAAGGTGGTTAAACACAGTCTTGGTTGCACTACATTACTCACTTATATTTGTCATTCCAAGAAAGACAGACTGGGGGTGGGGGTGTATCTTTAATAACATGGCAATGAAGTTTTGGCTCTTCTGAAAATTCAGCTTTTAGATTCTCAGAGTAAATGAGGAACAAAGAAAAGTCTTATTTTAGGACTCAAACACAACCCTAACTTCCTAATGAACATGATGTAACCTAATTGTATATACCTTCATATTAATCAAAAAAAAGTATAACAAAACTGAATTCCTTTAAGAGTATCTTAAATGGAATGAGCTATCTAATTTGTGATTGTTTATACTAGGATGTTGTTCATTTTCAACAAGATTTTGTTCTCTGAAACAAGTACTAGTTACACAGCACTTCTTCATATCCTTGTGATTTATACCAACTATATACATCTTAAAAGATTAATGGAGTTGAAAAATGACGATGCAATATGAATAAGTGTCTACAAAAATGGACAATTTTTTTTTTTTTTTTTTTGGAGACAGAGTGTCACCCTGGTCCTCAGTGGAGTCACAGCTCACAGCAACCTCAAACTCTTAGGCTCAAGCAATTCTCTTGCCTCAGACTCCTGAGTAGCTGGGATTACAGGCAATGGCCATAATACCTGGCTATTTTTAGAGATGGGTTCTCACTCTTGTTCAGGCTGTCTCAAACCTGTGAGCTCAGGCAATCCACCCACCTTGACCTCTCAGAGTGCTAGGATTATAGGCGTGAGCCACTTCGCCCGCCCTGGAGAACAAGTCTTCTCATACTCATTATTGACAGTTCATCTGTCTAATTCCTTAGCATTAATCAGCTTTCCTATTTTTGGAGACCCATAGCAATGACTATGGCATAACAGAATAGTTATACAACAATCTTTTAAATCAGAACACACTGGGTCATCTTTTCATTTTGAGCAGTTTAACATAACAATACACCGATTTCCAACCAGAGTAATTTATTTTAGTTCAAGCCACTATTTTTCAATTAGAAACTTATATTATGATATAATATAAATTATTTTCTTATTCTATAATTTAATATTTTTTCCTCTAAAAAACATTTCTGCCCAATTAATACAGAGTAAATTATTGTACCTGTAGTATTCTCAGAGGACTCTGTAGAATTTGAATCAGTGCCAGTTTTGTCTTTCAAAGTCTGTTTAGGAAGAGTCTCATCTCTGTTTTCTTGTGCTTGGCTTTCTTCCTCCTCCTCCTCACCATCTGGGAACTCCCATTGAGACTCGCCCGACTGCTCGTTTACATAGAAATATCGTCTATGATCCCTAAATTACAAGAAAGAAAACACATGTTTTAAAACCCATTCTCCTACAAAGACACTTCCATTTGGTCCTGTCCCAGGACAGCAGTCTGCTCTCACAGGGACGAACCGCTTCTTATGGACTGCTATTCACAAAGGCAACAAAGAGCTTTGACAATTGAGGATGGAGAACCAAGGATAATTCAAAGCTATTTGCACTGCCAGCAGCTCTGTGAATACAGCCCTGAGCCCTCTCACTCCAACAGATGACTTAGAAAACATCTTTCTCTTTTTTTGTTTTTTTTTTTTTTGCCAATGCGTAACAGGGTTTCATGTTTCATTAATGAAGGGACTCAATCGCCTAGAACACTAATTTCCCTTCCAAAGAAGAGAACGAAGTTTGTGAAAGGTGACTCTTCCCCTCTTGGACCGTGGAATTCACATTTCATATTCTTGGTATCAAACACAGTGAAAGCTAAAGAGAGGGAGAGGATCTGGGAGCTGAAAAATAAAAGAGCAAAGATTTCAAATAATGAAAAAAAAAAACCAAGAAAAGCCAAATATATAAAGAAATGTTTTCATCTGACCTGCTGGCAGAGGATAGTAATCTTGTTCTTCATTCACATCTTCAGCCACGAAGTTTTCCTTAACTTCACCGAGGTTAATCAGGAGTAGTTGCTTCCAGAGGTCCTGTAAAGCGCACAGAGCTCTCGCATGCGCTTAACCCCCAAGCCCGCCCTACTCCGTGCAACACTCTGGAGAGTAAAAACCAGCTTTGTCCAATCTTGGGAAAAAATCCGTTACATGGAACACTTTAAACATTGCTTTTTGTTTCTCCAATGTGTGGCTGGCTCAGCCTTTGTGCTTGCTGGGGCTTTGCCTGCCCAGCACTGCTAACTGCTGCTGCTCTCAGTCTCCAGACAGGCTGTCACGTCGTCAGGTGGTGGTGATCACAAATCATGTCTGAGATGTCAAAGGTGAAAGGTGAAAAGGGGAGAAGAGTGCGTACCTGTCCCAGTGGCAGGACCAGCCTTTAGGAGTGGCGTTTATTTCATACTGTTTTAGTTGTTCTGCTGCATCCTGAAGTTTTCGTTTAAGGTAGTTTCCATTAAGAGCCCCTTCCCTCCAGTCTGCAATTCGAGTCTATAATCAACAGAGAAACAAGTTAAAGACATTATGTTAGGAGGCAGAGTTAAAAGGAAAATAAATCTCTCTTCTAAGACTGTTATTAATGTACTCTGATGAAAAAGTAGACCAAAGAAAAATATACTCCCCATCTTAATTCATAAATCAAGGCTAAGTATATACTGAAGAGTTCTGTAAGATGACCAGGCTCCAGGGTATTTTTATACTGCCAACTCTGTTACCTGTGAAAATGAGTTGCAGCAGTTTTGTCTTCTCCTTTCGACTTTATTTAAAAATTGGTATCCCCTGGCTCAGCGCCTGTGGCTCAAGCAGCTAAGGCGCCAACCACATACACCTGCTGGCAGGTTCAAATCCAGCCCAGGCCTGCCAAACAACAATGATGGCTGCAACCAAAAAATAGCCGGCATTGTGGCCGGCACCTATAGTGCTAGCTACTTGGGAGGCGGAGGCAGGAGAATCAATTGAGCCCAGGAGTTGGAAGTTGCTGTGAGCTGTGACGCCATAGCACTCTACCCAGGGCGATAGCTCAGGCTCTATCTCAGGGAAAGAAAAAAAAAAAAGTGCGGCACCTGTAGCTCAAGTGGCTAAGGCACCAACCACATACACCAGAGCAGGCAGGTTCAAATCCATCCTGGGCCTGCCAAACAACAATGACAACTACAACCAAAAAATAGCTGGGCGTTGTGACAGGCGTCTGTTGTCCCAATTACTTGGGAGGCTGATACAAGAGACTCACTTAAGCCCAAGAGGTGGAGGTTGAGGTTGCTGTGAGCTGTGGTGCTACAGCACTCTACCCAGGGTGACAGCTTAAGGCTCTGTCTCCAAAAAAAAAAAAAAAAAAAAGAAGTCGTTTAACTTTTGGCGGCGCCTGTGGCTCAAAGGGGTAGGGCGTGGGCCCCATATGCTGGAGGTGGCAGGTTCTGCAAAAAAAACAAAAAATAAATTGGTATCCCCTAGGTGGCACCCGTAGCTCAGTGGGTAGGGTGCCAGCCACATAACACCCAGGCTGGCGGGTTCGAACCCAGCCTGGGTCAGCTAAATAACAAAGGGAACTGCAATAACAACAACAAAAATTGGTGGGTATTGCGGTGGGCACCTATAGTCCCAGCTATTTGGGAGGCTGAGGCAAGAGAATCGCTTGAGCCCAAGAAGAGTTTGAGGTTGCTGTGTGCTATGATGCAACAGCCCTCTCCTGAGGGCAACATACTGAGACTTTGTCCCCCCCCAAAAAAGACCAAAAAAACAAACAAAAAAAACCACATAGAAGTAGAAAAATTAGCCATACGCTAGTCCTAGCTATTCAGGAAGCAGAGGTAGGAGGATTGCTCGAACCCAGGAAATTCAAGGTTGCTATGAGCTAGACTGATGCCACTGCACTCTTAACCTGGGCAACAGAGTCTCACTCTGCCTACCAAAAAAAAAGTCAAGAAAAGAAAAGAAATATAGGTTTAAAATATAACCAAGAGGCTCGGTGCCCGTAACACAGAGGTTACAGTGCCAGCCACATACACCAAGGGTGGGGTGGTGGGTTCCAACCCGGCCCAGGCCAGCTAAACTACTAAAACAACAAAAATAGCCAGGCATTGTGGTAGGCACCTGTAGTCCTCGCTACTTGGGAGGCTGAGGCAAGAGAACTACTTAAGCACAAGAGTTGGGGGTTGCTGTGAGCTATGATGTCACAGCACTCTACCAAGGGT
Source organism: Galagoides demidoff (assembly GCA_963574575.1). NCBI lineage: Eukaryota > Metazoa > Chordata > Mammalia > Primates > Galagidae > Galagoides > Galagoides demidoff. The sequence continues at coordinate 1,401 of CAUYQV010190154.1, read as the reverse complement.
GACATAGTGAGATTCTGTCTCAAAAAAAAAAAAAAAAAAAGAAAGAAAAAAGGATGAAAAATACTTGATGCAGTTTTTTTTTGAAATTGGATCTCACTCTTGTCACCCAGGCTGGAGAAGAGTGGGACAATTAAACTCCTTATAGGTTTGAACTATCCTCAAGTAATCATCCTACCTTGGCCTCCTAAAGTGCTACATTATAGGCATAAGCCACCCACTCAGTTGGGCAAGATAAATTCTTCAATATTTATAGTGTTTCATTTAAACACGGTTTCTACCAAAAAATGGCTAACTTACCTCAGTCTGCAAAAGCAGCACATGAAAATTGGAGATGGATTGTCTATTAATGCCCAGGAATTCAAATTTACTTGTCAGGGTATTTGCCAGCTCTCCAATCTGAAACTATAATGTAGGAAAGAAGAAAAGTAAAATTAAAAATAGAATTAGCAGTATTTTCTATATTATGTAAAATATTTCATTTACTATTACAGATAAAATATGAGTCTACTTATAAACAGCTATATCTTGTACAAGATATAAGATATCTCACATAACAGTGATAGGCTTGGTGCCTGTGGCTCAATCGGCTAAGGCGCCAGCCACATACACCTAAGGTGGCGGGATCGAATCCCCAGCCCGGGCCCGCCAAACAACAATGATGGCTGCAACCAAAAAATAGCCGGGCGTTGTGGCGGGCGCCTGTGGTCCCAGCTATTTGGGAGGTGGAGGCAGGAGACTCACTTGAGCCTGGGAGTTGGAGGTTGCTATGAGCTGTGATGCCATGGCACTCTACCCAGGGGGATAGCTTGAGGCTCCGTCTCAAAAAAAAAAAAAAACCCAAAAAACCAAAAAAACAAAGTGATGAAGTACTCAGTAATAGGTGGCTCAGTGGGTAGGGTGCTGGCCACATACACTGAAGCTAGAGGGTTCAAACCCAGCCTGGGCCAACTAAAACAATGACAACTGCAACAACAAAAAATTAGCCAGGCATTGTGGAAGGCACCTGTAGTCCCAGCTACTTGGGAGACTAAGGCTGAACTGCTTAAACCTAAGAGTTTGAGGCTGCTGTGAGCTGTGATGCCACACCATTCTCTCAAGCTGATTCCACAGCTTGAGACTCTGTCTCAAAACAAAAAACAAAAAACACTTCTAGGGTCTTTAGCGCTCCCAAGCCAGAAAAGCCTATATTGAAAAGCTACTGTTTTCCAATCAAGGCTTAACTTGAAAGTAACCAGTATTTAGAATTTATTTTGGGATTACTTTTCTTTTTTTTTTTTTTTTTGAGACGGAGCCTCAAGCTATCCCCCTGGGTAGAGTGCCATGGCATCACAGCTCATAGCAACCTCCAACTCCTGGGCTCAAGCGAGTCTCCTGCCTCTGCCTCCCAAGTAGCTGGGACCA
>CAUYQV010190152.1:37-21971 GCA_963574575.1 Galagoides demidoff | reverse complement strand
GAGCCTCAAGCTATCCCCCTGGGTAGAGTGCCATGGCATCACAGCTCATAGCAACCTCCAACTCCTGGGCTCAAGCAAGCCTCCACCTCCCAAGTAGCTGGGACCACAGGCGCCCGCCACAACGCCCGGCCATTTTTTGGTTGTAGCCATTATTGTTGTTTGGCGGGCCCGGGCTGGGGATTCGAACCTGCCACCTTAGGTGTACGTGGCTGGCGCCTTAGCCGATTGAGCCACAGGCGCCGAGCCGGAACTTTTCTGATAGCTGTTTCTCAGGTTTGAAAATATGCACTTCTTGCACAGAATTTTCTTCTCTATATGTGGGAAGAAAAGCTGTGGGGGCTCAGAAAACGACACCCCGAAATGAAACCTCAGAAAATGCCTCAAAAGAAAAGTTTCGGTCTGACAGTCTCCTGCCCTGTCTCTGGCCCCTCATTCCTCCACAAGGCTGGCCACAGAAGCTAGAATCCTACTTCCCTAAGGCCGGTCATAGAAACCAGAATCCCTTTTTCCCAAAGCCAGCCATCAGATCTAAAAAATATTACTCTAACTGCCTTTCTTTGTAAAACTATCCATAAAGAAATTATCTAAGCTACCTGTTTGGTTGTAGGTCATATGATCCTCACTGCAGAGAAGGTTCCACCCCACACCCAGAAGGCAAAATGGAAAATGCCGCTCACAGAGGCCAAGAACAACCCAGAGAGGCAGCCTTTGCCCCTCGTGCCCACCCAGCCTACTAGTGTTCGATTGTACCCTCCTTTGTCCAATTATATCTCACACGGCTGTCCATTCTTTTTTGCATCTAAGTCTAAATGTGGTCAGTTCCCACTGTATGTTTGGGTTTCCATTCTGAGCTCCCACGTTGCATAAATTATGACCAAATATGTGTATGTCTTTCCTCCTGTGAATCTGCCTTTTACCCATTGATTTTCAGTGAACCTTCAGTGAAGGAAAAGTTTTCCCTTGGCCCCTACAAAGCTTATTTGAAAGGAAATTAACTGAATTATTCTTCACTTTGAACTTGCACATATCCCAAAATGCATTTTTCAATTTATTGAGCCAAATATTTTTATATGTGTTCTTTATTCAAATATCTGTTTGGCCAGGTACAGTGGCTCATACCTATAATCCTAGCACTCTGGAAGGCTGAAGCTGGTGAACTGCTTGAGCTTAGGAGTTGGAGACCAGCCTGAGCAAGAGCAAGAACTTGTCTCTAAAAACAGCGGGGTGTTTTGGCAGGCATCTATAGTCCCAGCTACTAGGGAGGCTGAAGCAAGAGGATCACTTGAGCCCCCAAATTTGAGGTTGCTTTGAGCTATAATGCCATGCCACTCTACCCAGAGTAACACAATGAGACTCTATCTCTAAAACAAAACAAATACCTGTTAAGTGCCAGACACTATTCAAATAATTAACGCCATAGCAATAAATAAGGTAGACAAGCCTTCTTCTCCAAAACCACCTTCTATTTGTGGGAGGCCACAAATGAGTCCACGAGCAAATAAATAGAGGTGAGTTCCGATTGTAATTCATCCTGTAATTGAAACAAATATTTACTGAATATCTATTGGGTGCAAAACTAGGTGCTATTTACTTTCAGAACACAGAGATGAGTGACAAAATTAAGCAGCTTCCAGAAATGTAGGAAAACAGAAATCATCAATCATTTTGTTCATGTGAAAGTATTATGCACATGATTAATTATGTCATTTTTATCTTTAACCTCAATCCCTTAAAATCGCCTTTACAAAAAGTTTCTACATGAGCATGTCATAATAAACACAAACAATGGCCAGATTTTAGGAGAGTTATATGCAAATCTGAACTTAGATCCAAGAAATTAATTAACTCTTACCTGCAGTTCAGTTTTACCAAAACCAAGTCTGTGGTTTGGTTTTAAGCAGATGTTGAAAAGGCTTCTTCTGGATTCTTTGCTGATAGGACGTTTTTGAATGGGTAGACAAATAAGAACTTCTGGGGTTTGTTTGTTTGTTTGTTTGATTTGGAAATTTCCTTTAAATAAACACAGTAGTTAAGTATGTGAAAAAGAAAGAATTAACTCTTCAATGAATTTCATAGAAAATTTCAAAAAGAATAATTTTACAATGTCGTCCTATATTGGAAGGGGGCAATAATAGAAATTTCTCATCGTTTTCAAAGTTTGATATACTATCTAACAAGCAGATGTAGAAATTGGCCTCATTTTTGAAGAATTAATTGAGATTAACTGGTTTTCAGGGTATGGAGGAGATTCATGTGGAGAGGTTGAAATCACACGGATCACGCAGATACATTTCCTACTGCTTCTGCTTCTCTGGTTGAACCCAACTAGCCGACATGGGGCTGGGAACATAGCTACTTATTTGTTAGCTGCACTTGGATGACTTAATGCAGCTACACTCATCACTGTCTATAAATATTAATGTTCATTGTTCACTCAAACTTACTCATCTGTCAATGGCGCTTCCATCCATCCTGTTATGTAACTGAAAACCTGGAATTCCTTTCTCGGCATCTCCTTTTCCTTCATCACTGAATCCTGTCAACTACACCTCTTCCTCTCATCCAACACAGGTATCCATCTCCACTACCGGTAATTTGGCTGGACTATGTACATTGTCCCTTAGTGGATGACCTAATTCTTCCACCCGCATAACTGCTGCTCACACCCCAGTCAGTTCTCCATCATGCCCCATTCTGACCTTTCTAAAAATAACTATGATCACATTGGCCCTCAGCTTAAAACACTTTATGCCTTCCTATTGGTCTTAAAACAAAGACCAAAGTCCTCGACACATTGAACAAACTCCTCCCTGGGCTGCCTCCTCTGTGGCAATACATACAGATACCTTCATTCTGTTTTTTTATTCTCTCCCCTTTTTTTTAAGTTCCTGGAGTATTTCATACTTCCCAAATCAACCCAGGCCATTATATGTGCATCTGTGTAAATATACACATATTTACAAACATATATACACATGTAACGTGTGCGTGATTGTAGATGTGTACATATAATACAGAAGAACCTCCATGGTTGGTCACCTCCTGACATTGGCCTCATTTTCATAGACTGGACATGCACCACCTCAGGGCCGAAGGCCTAACTCCTCTGTTGCCCACCCCATGTGTCAATCAGTATGCTACAGTCTTTAGGTGCTCAACTTAGAGAGGTTCTACTGTATGTGTTATAGAGAATTGGCTTACAAAATTCGAGGAGCTGGTTAAGCAGTCAGGTTTCTGAAACAATGTAGTTTCTGAGTCTGATGTGGAGTTTGAAGTCCACAAGACAGACATACAGAAGGGAAGACCATAGCGGCTGGACCCCACTTATAGCACAAAGAGCTGGACCCCCATAAGAACAGACTGAAGCCCTTATTTCCTCTGACTTTGGTAAGGAAGGCACCTTGCAGAAGCCAGGACCTTTCACCCAAGAACTAAACGTCTCCCCCCCCCCCCGCCCCGCCCACACACACACACACTTACCGTGGCCAGGAGTCATAGAACTTGAAGGGGATCCAGGGAAGGGAGAAGGATTTCAGACCCAGCTGCCGCTTCATGCCAGAAAAGGCCAGTCAGCCCCCAGTTCAGCCACGTGCAGGGTCTACAGAGTGGCTGCCACGCTCCTTCTGCCTTCCAAACTCCCCAGTGATCTTGCCCACCCTAACAGGAAACACACAAGAAAGAAGATTCTACAGCACATGGTAGCCTAGCCGAGTTGACCCATCACAAAGCCAGCATAGATCGCTTGCTATTTTATACTATTTCTATGAATATTAAGACTATCTTTCCTGACTTTGTGTAACTGGTGATTGTCATAGTAGGTTTGATTTAAGGTATACACAGGTGCTGTAGCAGCATAGAGGGGGCTTTCCCCTTGTCTGGGAGTTCAAGGAAAGCTTTCTAAACGAGTTAAGTCTTAGACAATATATACGAAAGAAAGAGACAGAGATGATAGGAAGAGTCGCAGACACAGACAGCGTCCAGTGAAGACACAGAGGATGGAGAAGTCAGCTTTCCCTAAATTCTGAGATAACAAATGGCAAACTCTCAGCATAGGTCTGGGGTTTTTTGTTTTCTTTGCTCACATTCCTGTCTATTGTTGTGTCTCTCCTTCCAATTATCTTCATTCCAAGCCCCAGGCTGTAAAAGCAGAACCCAACTCAGACACACCTGCCTCAAAGGAGAGGGAAGGAGTAAATAGCAAACCACACAGTGGCTCTAAAAACTGCCAGGGAGAAGTGCAGAAGTCGTTTCCTCTCGTATTTCCTTGGCCAAAGAAAGTCGTATGGCCACGGCTGACCTCAGTGAGCCGAAAGTGTGGTCATCCCACCAGGCAAAACAGCAACTATTTCAAACACAGTACCAGTGCCCTGGTCACAAATGTTCACATCCCTCCCTCTGTAGACTAAGTTCATTCCCTCTCCCTGTTTCCAAGGCCGACAACGCAAAAGTCCCATCCAGGCTTGAAATCTAGCATCTCTAGGTAGTTTTGTATCAAATCTGCATGTGGCTCTTCTTGATCCAGTGACCGTGAACTGAAAAGAGGAATTGTGTTTCTTCACATACTCGATATGCAGTAGAGTAACAGGAAGATTATAATTAAAACAAACTCTCCTATTTGGAAAAGAGAAGAAAGGGGACATTGATCAGTAACTGTCAATGACAATCGAAAAATGTCATGGGCAGATATTACACAGATAAGGTGTCATGGGCAGATATTACACAGATAAGGTCTATGCTGGAGATCTGTGATGTTTCCTGATGGAGCCTAAGTTCTACAACCTGGAGGTAGATCTCTGGCTCATCATCCTCCAGGACCTTTCGCTCTCCTCTTTGGGAGGCTGTTTCTCTTCCTTTTATTGTCACAGGCTAAGATGACACTGAAGCCTGTGCCACCTGAGAGGCTCAGGAGCATTCTACACCTGCTTCTTGTCTGTAACCCTGTCGGACTGAGATTAACTGTGTGCTCTGTACCAATTCAGAAATGTTAACAGGAGAAATGTTTGCCAGTCACACCCCTCATTCAGACCATGTCATTAGGCTGAATTTCAATTGGTTCTTGGCATTTGCAGACCTAGATTTATATCTTACTAGTTGGAAATGACAATCAGATACATCTTAAAACTCTGCTCACAGCAGAGTTCCTGGATTTTCCATGTTCCTTTCCTTTCTGTGCAAGTCAGCAGGTTCTCTTCTGAGCTCTTTATTCTCCATAGTACTTTGTCAAGGGCACCCACTATCACCCATGTTACCAACATTCTTTGTCCCTCTTTATTTTCCTAAAACCACTAGTTCCTTAGATGCATGACTTGACTTCTGAGTTAGTGCAGGTGACAGTTCTACAGAATGGAATCTGGGAGAATAGTGACAAAACACGTCTCCTCAGTTGCATCAACCCCACCCCCGACTCAGAAGCACCACCAGCTCGTGCTACAGAACAAGCAATGCCCAGATTTCAGTGACTGACGAGGCAGGTTTATTCCTCTCCCACGTGAGTGTTTGTTATTCATCGGCTGCAGCTGTGCTCCACATTCTCTTTATTTTAGGACACAGACTAAAAGAGCAGCCCATATTTGGGACAAGCCACCTCCCAGCAGAGGGGGGAAAAAGGAATAGTTAAATGATTCAGTGACCCCTACTTCTTCATGGAAGTGGCAATTGACACTTTCATCCACATTTTATTGGCTAAAGAAAGTCATATGAACAAGCCTAACATAAACAGTTAGAAAGTATTATACTTTCACACGTAAAAACAACAAGTATTTTTTACAAATACCCCAATCTCCCATAAAATTGAATCTGAAGGGTGAGGTTCAGTAGCAGAAGAATATAAAGTAACAATGGTTGACGAGGAGCATCAGATGACACACGTCTTTGGGATACCCTGAATTCTACCCTAAGATTATATGCTTTTATTTTATAACAAAGGCGAATTACTGAAGGGCTTTTAAGCAGTGACACAGAGATAATTTCAGTTTATATTCAAAACTCTGGCAATGGCAAATCCAGGGAGCCCAGTGAAGAGGTTATTTCCATGAACTGGCTGAGTGCTGATGGGGGGATGAACTGAAGCTATGGTAATAAGTCCAGATTGGGGGAGTGTTGTATTCTCATTCAGTAGATAAAATATTCATGTGAAGAAGGTAAAGATTAAAGGGGAAGGAAGACTGACTTTATTGATGAAAAAGAAGATAATTAATAACCTTAGAGGACATGGTGATCAATTAATTGCACAGTTAAGGATCCATTTTATAGATGGTAGAAAGATCAGGGCATCTGTGAATGGTTCCACTTTCGGAGAAATAAAGAATTTTGGAGTTGGATGGGAGACTGGAGCAGAATGCCAAAGACGTGGAGTCTCTGAGGAGATAGAGAACAAATAAAAGTTAAAACTTTAAGGTAATTAAGAGTCTTGCCTTCTATGAGTTTACAATGACTCCAAAAGGCATAGTTGGCTGATCTTCTCCACCAGTGTGAAGCAGCCTAGGGGTGCAGTGGACATGCTGGGCTTGGGTAGTTAAGGATGTGGGTGAGAGTGGTTGAGGTAATGAACTAGACTGTCGAGGCTCGTTAGGAAAATGACCAAGCCCGGAGGTAGCTTATAGTCTGGAAGACAGCAGAGCATTCCCGGGGCCCGGGGCCTCTGTCCTCACTCAAGGAGTAGATGCCAGTGAAGTGAGGGCCTGAGGAACATACGGATGAGGGCTCGATGGTAGGGGAGAAGAGATCTTCATTTACGCTTTCTGACTCAGTCCAGTTCTGATTTCAGGTTGATGAGGAGGATTAGGACAAAGGAAATGTACAGCTTGAGTGGTGCTCATGAGAAGTCTTGAGAGTTGAATAAATGAAAGGAATGTGAAGAGAGGATGTTGGGCTTCAACCAACACTGATGTCATTTTCAAAAACGTGGAGGGTGGAAAACATTGGAGTGTGCTTTTGGAAAGGGGCAATCATTGAAGGACGGCTGGGAAAGAATCAGAAAATTGTTGACATCATTAAATTTCCTACTTGTGTTTGGAAAAATTCTCAAATGACCCTCATGCCCTATGATCCTGTAGAATTCTCTAGAATTCTCCACTCCCTTGAATGTAGGTAGAAACTGTGACTAGTAGACATACACAGTTATAGGGTACTGCCTCCCATGATCATGCTATGTTATACGGCATACATGATGGATTCACAGATGTAAGTAAGGTCCCTGATCAGTTAACCTTACGTTAATCAATAAGGAAGATTATTCTGGGTGAGCCTGAACTTGTCAGGTGAAGCATGAAAAGAAGGTCTTGAGGTCACAGACTGGAGAGATCAGAGAAAAGCCCTCCTGCTGGCCTTCTAGTACCAAAAGCCTTCTTGCAAATTTCCAAGAGGGGGTGGCCTCTAGGAGCCAAAGGCCCTTCTCCAACAACCACAAGGAACTGAACCCTGCCAACCAGCACATGAGCTCAGGAGAAGACCCCAAACCACAGTAAGACCCCAGCCCTGCCTGACACCTTGATCACAGCCTTCTGAGATTCTTAGCAGAGAAGCCAACTAAGCCACACCCAGACTCCCGACCCATAGAAATGGAAACTGCAACATAATAAATACAAGTTGTTATGTAACCATCGAGCACTAATAGACTGCCTTAAATATACTTCCTTATGTTAAGAGACTAAAGCATTGTTATAAATTTCATGTAAAATTCTATAAAAAAAAGTTTTTAAGTATTTCTTCCTGCCTTAAACTTTTATTCACAGAGACCAACATGAGATAGCTTCTAAATTAAGATTGTAGATTAGAGCACGAGAAGCAAGCTGTGCAGTAGATGGATATAGAACAATGGGACGGAGCGCAGTCATCCTCTCACTCCTCCCCCTCTCAGGCAACTCCTCTGCTTGGAGCAGGGGAAGAGGAACAGGTGCGTCCAGTCGGAGGGACTGGGTCTGCTGACAGTCAACGCCTCGAGAAAGGAAGCTGGGCGAGGAGGGAGGTGGAATAAGACGGGAAGCTTGTTGAAGAGCTGAGGCTGAGAATGGAAAAGAAGGCGGCAGAACCGAAAACAGGGACGAGGGAAGGAGAGGACAGAATAACCTCAGAGGCCGCTTTGTTACACAAACATGATTTCACAATGGCTGCGGGCATGTCCCTTCTTCCCTAGAATAGTTTGTCTTTCCAACCAGCACGGGAGAGGTTGCATAGCCAGCCGGCAGCGCAGTGCAATCCCCTTCACCTTCTGGATCCTCCCCCTGCTAGGTGGTTGACAGCAACGTTCTAACGTTTCAGGACACCAAAGAGGTCTGTATAAAAGCATCTTCCATTTTATTTTATTCTATCAGATCTGTAAGCTTCATTAGAAGGCAACAGAAAGGGACTTAATATCTGTTGGCTGCAACCAAAATTAATGGCCATGAAGGATTGAAAGCATGAACAGTTAAATGGTAAGAAGTAGAAAAGCGTTTAGTAATGAATGAATTCCCATCACTTCTACTTATATAAAACACTTTTTACATTTCGGTTTTATTCTAAAGGTTCTCTTTGGCACTGGAATGCAAAACTTAATGAAATTGCTAAGTGTTTCAGACTAAATTATGAGTAATACTTTGGGACATGGTTAAAGATTGGTTAAACACATCACGGAGCAGTTAAAGTGTGCAATGATTCAGTAGGGTGCGGGGGATACGGTGGGCGTCTCTGATTCGTTACTCATTGAATCACACCTGAGCCACTGCTCTGGCGTGATCTGTCAATGGTAGGCTTACGTCTTTGACTGCTGTGGCTCATGGTTATAGAAAGAGGGAAGGTGAAGTTGATTACCAATTCAAAATAGGGAAAAATGTCTTTATTGAACTCAAAATGCTCTGGTGGACCCACTGAGAAAACACAGAAATCAGAACAGTGGCCAATATGAACCTTTACCACTATGTGTAATTTGAGGGCAATTTGTATACGTGAAACACGACCTTTCAAATACAGCCATTCATTCCTTCATTTAACAAATGTCATATATAGAGACAGGCAGATAGATGCCCTTTATTCAGAGTGATCTTGACATATCTTTCATTCAAAGAGATAAATTAATTCCTTCCTTTCCCCGTTTATAAAAGCTATTTGACTAATTATATTTTATAATGGTCTTGTCAAAAGACCTTTACCTACATGAGAATTCAATTACGTGGAGTAGGCAGAATTAATGACTAATATTTTACAGCCTGTGTATCTATCTCCATGGCAAGAGCAGTCAGAGATGAAATTCAGCAAGCGAGCAAGTTGAAGGTATTTCTTTTGCTAGTTTGCATTTTGTGAAGTGAAGGGGGTTGTTGTTCAGAAATGTATGACTTTGGACTAAATAAGAGTATTTATTCAGAATTTCAGAGGACCCCATTTCATAATCTACATCAGATGTGTTAAAACTAATACGTGGATGAAAAATCAGCGGGGAAATAAAATAGTCCCCCAGAGAGGATTAGGAACTAATTATCACAGTTAATAAACCTTTGGGTAGGGGAGAGGAATGTGTCTGGGGAAATTGCACCAACACCGAAATCAGCACAAAAGTTGCTTGTGAGGATGGCCCAGTGGCTGCCAGTTCTGCCTTGGAAACCAGTGACTGTTTGGTCCAAGAACAACAGGGGAAAAAAGGAAACTTGATGACACTCAATGGCCTTTTCCTGAATTTGAAAAACTTTCAACCAGAGAACGTGTCTTCCCTGTGCTCTATGGAAACATGTATGTGTGTAGAAACACACGTAAGTATGTATGTATATATAACAGTATACGTTGTGTATAGATGTATAACTTTATTTATTTATTTTTGGCCAGGGCTGGGTTTGAACCCACCACCTCCAGTATATGGGGCCAGCACCCAACTCCTTTGAGCCACAGGCACCACCCTATATGTATAACTCTTTAATGTAACTTTATAATAGTTTATCATGGAGAGGAAGATGATTGTGTATGTCCATGTGTATGTGTGTGTAAGACATAGTCTCACTCAGTTCCCCTGGGGGTTGATTGCCGTGGCATCACAGCTCACAACAACCTCAAACTCTTGGGCTCAAGCAATTCCCTTGCCTCAGCCTCCCTCGTAGCTCTCCAGCCTTCCCTTGTGCCTGTCACAACAACTGGCTAGTTTTTCTATTTTTAGTAGAGATAAGGTCTCACTCTTGCACAGGCTGGTCTCAAACTCCTGAGCTCAGGCAATCCACCCTCCCCAGCCTCCCACCAGAGTGCTAGGATTACAGGTGTGCGCCATCGTGCCCAGCCAGGAAAATGATTTGAAAGAACTTTCCAGCACCCATATTCCTCAGAATAAAAAAGTCTCAATCCCTTTAGACTTTTCTAGGAACAATTACTTTTATCTCCCCTTTACTCATCTCTCTCGTCCTCCTCTCTGGACTCCATCCAATTTCCAGACTCTCTTTTAACACACTGAAGTTAAAATTGGTACAGGGTTCTGTTAAACTCTTGGCCAAGTTTGAAATGCATCTATGTTTCCATGCCTCATTAAAACTTCAGAGTCATTGAAAATGCGTCCTTTCATGTTCAAGGTCAGGGCAGCCTCTGAAAACCAGGATGTGACGGTCATGGACACGCTATCTGCACTCCCTGAGCAGAGCAGTGGCCGCGGGTTCTGAGGGTGACTTAGCTCTCCAGGCATCACCGACGTGGTTAGCCCATAGGCAGAGCACTTTAAGCAGGTTTATTTATATGTGTTCCTTCAATGAAGTGACATGAGGCTCCCAAATGCTGTTCAAATCACGACATGATGAACTGCACATTAGATGATCTTCTGGCACTTCTGACATTAACTCCAAAGACTCACTGTAGATGAGTGCGTCTCCTCTCTCCAAACTGTGGATAAATCAAATAACGGTTGTTTGACATCACAAGGATTTAGAGCTGATCTACAATGCGATGTTGTGCCTTGTAGATACAATCATCAGCTGGAATTTTCTCAGGCAAGGTAATTAAGCTGCACAGAAATACAGCAGTCACAGCCTACAGGGAGAGAGCGCTCCCAATTACAAAGGCCTTCTACATTTATTTTTACTTATCCCTAATGGTCATCTGCATGTATTGCCTATTACCGTCGTAAGGAAAGAAATCTCCAGTTGTTTATATTCCTTTAAGATATTCTGACAATGGAATTGGAAAAAATCCTTGATTTAAATATTGTACAAGTATTAAATGTTTTAAAGGGGCGATTACAGATGGGATTTGTAGCCAAGCCATTTTCCCCCCAAACAAGTTCTCAGCTGCAGGTCACTTAAGTGCAGTTAATTCATTAGAACCAGAAGAACTTGAATTAAATACATTAGCGATGAACTGTTCATCTGTAATAAGGCTGACTCACGCTGGTAATTTCGTACATAGTTATTATTCAACATGCACTCCGGAGTCCTGGCTGAGACAGAGGACAGCACTGAGGAATGCAGCCCGTCTCTTAGTATCTGGGGTGGAGGATATTCTCCCCACGGCACTGGCCTGACGTGAGCATCCCAGCACTGTATCTCAGACACGGGTCACACAGAGAGTAGGCCAAGTACATTTCCATGGTAGCAGATCATCAAGGAAGGCTGGGAGACATTTAGGGAACGATGCTAGAGGAAGAGTGTGGTTAGTCTGAATGGCTCATGTCTTCAACTCTGGGCCTTGAACTTGCCTCCTTTCAACAAAGCCAGCCCTCCTTAAAACCAGGGACTCACCAGAGTCCCTTATTCCCTGAGCAAATGAATTAATTTGGGAGTTGTTATCCCTTGTCCCAGACCAGCCGTGTACTTGAATTGCCTATTTCCTTCTTCCCAGTTTGGAATGAAATAACTCACTGCCGATTCCCACACAAGTCAAGGCACGAGCCAGCAACTGACGGCCTCTGACAAACGTTCACACTTGCCCCACTCACCTTCCTCTTCCCCCTCCTGCCTTCCACCCCAGCTGATGGAGCCAATCCCCTCATCTCACACCCCACCTCAAAATGTAGTGTTTCCAAGATTTCTTCTTGGGCATCATGCCTACAAAACTCAGAATTTCAAAGTCATAACCAATAACCCCAGTAGAGCTCCCTGGGTAAAAATCTCGTGATTTCCTGTAAACTGTTTTCCTTGCTGGTAGGTTTACCAGGCTCCCCACGTCCTTCTCTAACCCTAATCAGGTGCTCAGAAGTGTGTGCATATGCAGGCTCCCTGTAACTGATCACCAGACATTACATCAGCCAGGGTTTACCTCTACTTTTAAAAGAATCTTAACCATTTCTCCTAAAATTGAACTTGAAGGAAACACTATGTAAGGAATATTCAAGTGTGAGGGCCACAGTGGCCCACCCATGGTGAATTTAAACATGTGGAGAGAGAGTCAGCACCCCTCGTGCAGAAAAGTCAAACTAAGACAAAGTATGGAAGTGTTACTTGGACTTCTTGTCAAATACAGCTACCATAGTATCATCTCTGAGGCTATCACCTGGGGAAATCTTTGGTGGTTTTTTTTGGGAGGGATGGATTTGTTTTGTTTTATTTATAAAAATAAAATAAAATAAAACCAACTTTTTTTATTGTTTTGGGTTTTCCGTTTTCTAGAGATCAATTGCCCAGGCTGGACTCGAACTCCTGGGCTCAAGCAGTCCTTCCAGCTCAGCCTCCTGAGTAGCTGGGACAGCGGTGTCACCTTGCCAGCTTGGAAATCTTTGCTTTTAAGCCCCTAAAATTACAATTTTATTTGTTGCCTCCACTTTGTAGGATGTAGATTTCAATAGGATAAGGACTCGAGTATGTTTCGTTCACTCTGAATCCTTAGCGCCTAGAACAGTCAGTGACTATTGGTACATACTGGCTGTTCGACATACACTAGTTGAAGGAAGGAGCTCTCATCCCGAGAGCTGGGTTTGTAAAGCACTGGTTTTAGTGATGGATTCTGGAGTCAGGTAATGCTTGGTTTGAATCCCAGTTCTGGCATTAGCTCTGTGACCCTGAACCAGTTCAAGATTTGCTTGAGATTCCATATCCTCATTTTTAAAGTGGGAATCTTCAATCCTAAAATAAGTACTTGTTGACTCAGTGACTGAAACTCTTGGGCCAGCCAGAGGATTGGGGATGACATGTGTTATAAACAGGGCCTCACTCAGTAAACGGCGTCCACAGTTGCTATTTGGGTATAGAGGCTGAGAGCTGACCAGCGGAGGGCCTTTGCTGTGAGTTCCTGAAGGAGCTCATGGAAGATGAACTAGACATAATGAGACCCCTGGCCGGCCTGGAGGAAGATCTGAGATTGCTGTGCTTGATTCATGTCACCTGCAATAATCCAAGGCTCAGATCATCCCTGGTGGTAGGTTTAGTGTAAAGCCACATGGGAGGTAAGAAAGGAAGGAAAAGGGTCTCATTTGTGGCTCCATAAAGCCTCATAGAGGACTGGACTTGAAGACCCTGCTCTCGGCTCTGATTCTGGACTTGAGGACCCTGCTCTCGGCTCTGATTCTGGACTTGAGGACCCTGCTCTTGGCTCTGATTCTGGACTTGAGGACCCTGCTCTCGGTTCTGATTCTGGACTTGAGGACCCTGCTCTCAGCTCTGATTCTGGACTTGAGGACCCTGTTCTCGGCTCTGATTCTGGACTTGAGGACCCTGTTCTCGGCTCTGATTCTGGACTTGAGGACCCTGCTCTTGGCTCTGATTCTGGACTTGAGGACCCTGCTCTCGGCTCTGATTCTGCTCGTGGTTCCAAGAGTGCCTCATCATCCTCTCTCATTCTTTTGACTCTCTTCCCCAATCTGTGACTTCCTTCGACATCTATTGTCTTTTTGTGTCAGAATTAACGGATAAAACTAGATCCTGTCTTAGAAAGTTCATCAGAGTGTGGCATAAACTTTCCACACGGAGTGGGCTTTTCCTGTCCAGCCACCTGACAGACTCTGGGCAGCCTCTACAAGTGACTGTGGCTAAATTTAAACCTATAGCATAATCTGGTGCTCAAGAGGGCAAAGCCAAGTGGCCAGTTTAGCAACGTGTGTGTATGGAGTCACATGTGGTCATTCTGCCAAAGAGAATTAAATGCTCATAATTCTTGGAGATCATACCAAAGAGATGCCTATGGAACTCTGCATTTGTAAGGCCTGTGGTCCCTCTGGAACGGTTCCTACTGAGAAACAACATTCTGTATTGTTATAGATAACTTCATATCAATGCTTCACCTTATAAAGAAATCATCCAGTAAGATATTTTTGAACATATCAATCAAATAAAATCTCTTAATTAAGCTCTCAAAGTTTAAAAATCTATATTTTTTTTCATCATGGTTATGCTATAAAGGCATTGACCTTGAAAATAAGGTGGCTTACTGAGAAGGAGGGGATAACAGGCACCTGCTTGGGGCCAGCCAGGGCAGGGGGTGCTGAATGCTCCAAGGTGTGTTGGCGCTCCGCTCTAGTCCTCCAGGCCCTTTGTCAGATTTCTAGAGAAGAGGAGCCCAAAACCAAAATCAAATGAAAGGGTGACAATGTCAGAGGCCTGACTAGAAACTGAATATGTTAAAAAAAAAAAAAAAGAGTTCTCTCCTGTGGCTTCAATGACAGTCTGGAGCCAGGTGAGGAGGACCCATCATCCTCCGGCTCAGCCTGATGAGAATTGGCACAAGATGAAAGAACATCACCGCGGCAAATGGGGTGGCAGAGGGCGAGGCCTCCGTGACCAGAAGAGGAAGGCCAGATGCCGTTCACGGGCCCAGGATTTTGCCCCCCGCCCTCCCACATATGCACACGCCCCCACCACCAACCTCTTTTGCCAGAAGGGAGAACTTAGGGGCTGGGTTTGCAACGATTCTGCTGACGACCAGCCCTGTATTGGTGATCTCTTGCTACTTAATAATTTGCCCCAAACTTTGCAGCATAAAACAGCAAACATTTATTAACCCATGGTTTCTGCAGATCATGAACTTCCGGGGTTCTGGCTCAGGGTTTCTCGCGAGGTGGCGATGCAGCGCGAGTGAGGCTTCAGCCTCCCAAGGTCTGGACAAAGGTGGATCCGCTTCCAAACTCAGCGTCTGCCTGGACGCCTCGTGTCCTCACCACGGAAGCCTCTCCACAGAGCCGCGGCAGGGTTTTTATGATGTGGGAATGGGCTTTCCCCAGGCAAGCATTCTGAGAGGAGAGGGAGAGGCGCTTGAAGGAAACACGGTGCCTTTTATGTCCCCACACCTGCTCTCTCTTCAGTGTCCCCACTCCAACCCCTGGTGACTCTGTCTCTCCTGTTGCCTAAAGTTCATTCTCATTCATCTTCCCTCTTCCTTTCTCTCCTCCTCTCCTCACACTTCTAATCTACTGGAAAAAAACCAAAACTGTTAGTTCTAGATGCAAAATAAATTCAGCGGCCATTTTGGGGCAGCTCCGGAGCCACCACTCTGGCCCACGCCGCAGTGAGTGAGGGCTGCGCTTTCTCCTTTCCCGCCTCTGGTTCCCGGTCAGTCCTGGCCCAGTACAGTCTATCCCCACCCCACGATCCAGAGTGCTCCTGTTAAACCCAACCGAGCTCCCGCCTTCCTGTTTTAGTTCTCCGGGGCCTCCGCCTTCTCTCAGAGTGAAAGCCTGGGTCCCTGGGGTGGCCCAGGAGTGCTACATGCCTGGCTCTTCACTTCTCTGACCTCACTTCCCACATTGGCTCACCTGCCCGGCTCGTTTCCCTGCCGCTCTTGTTCAGATGCCCTGGTCATGGCTTCACCTCTGACCCCTTCAGCCAGACGCTCTGCTCGCCCTCACATCCTCCACCAAGGTCAAGTTCAAAGTAACACCTACCCTCACTACCTTCTTCACAGCTGCTTCCCAAAGAGCACAAATAGCCTTCTCTGCCTTGTTTTTTCACAGCACCTATCAACATTTTACTACTTTGCAGAATGTGCCCCTGCACTGTTAGCACCCAGGACTATTTTTGACCCGGAGACATCATCCAATACACGCCCATCAGTTTGTTCATTCTTATCTGTATGGGATGTTCATCTTCGCTCCTCAGACCGTCCAGATCTGGAATGGACCCCCACCTGGGATGTTCACCTCACCCTCCTCAGACCGTCCAGACCTGGAATGAACCCCCCGCCTGGGATGTTCACCTCACCCTCCTCAGACCGTCCAGACCTGGAATGAACCCCCCACCTGGGCTGTTCACCTCACCCTCCTCAGACCATTCAGATCTGGAATGGTGGCCCCCTCAACCCCCACCCCACCCCCGCCTGGGTCGTTCACCTTGCCCTCCTCCTCTGGAGTGGAGCCCCAGCCTGCCGGTCAGACCTGTCTGCACAGGGCCTTTCCTCACTGAGTGAGACCTGCATTGCCCCATTTCATTATCACGTCCTGTCCTAGCGCTTTGATTCTCTCCATCTTGCTCATATATTCATGTCTCACTCATCTAAATAGATCCTTGAAAACTCATGTTCACTTCCTTTTAGGAACCCCTCTTTTGCCCCTTCCCAATTATGCAACATGCCCTTTATAATTCATGTCTCATCAACAACTGCTGGCCCGGTGAAATGAACTTCCTAACCCCACACATCTGATGGAAGAGGCTACTTCAGTTCTACACAGCCTGTTTGTCAAATGCACACAATCATTTTCGATTTGTATAGTAATAAGTTCCAGGGAAACCAGCTGAGCTACACAATGACTCTGATCTAATGCGCACACGGCTGTTATATTCTCTTTAGGAAATGGAATCCACTTTTCCACTTGGGCTGGAAATCCTAAGATGTTAAAAAAAAAAAAAATTTAAAAGCTCCACTGAGATTTAGCTTCTTGCCATGACACTCTCTGAATTATTTCAGCGCCGTGTAAGGCATTTTGAAACACAGTAATTTGTATGCTCCTGAGTGAGTGCCTCTCAAATGTTTGCCAATTAGTTCATTTCTGAACCCGCTTCTGATATCCCTGAAGGTATGCAAGGAAAATCTCTTCCTAGGAAGCCTAAGTTTAAGACAATATCAAAATCAGTTATGTCAGCTAAATGCTGTCAGAAGACCCGCTCTAAATTTTCTGATTTTTTAAAATGTTAGAGAAGTTCATCAAATGATTATACCAAGAATTATGCACATAGATTTTTTCCTTCTGTGAATTCAACGTAATCCTCTACTTTTTTCTGAATTAATCTACTTACTGTATCATGACTTGGGTTTCACTCAGCGATGGTGCAGTCTCTCTCTCTCTCTCTCACCTTGCCTTCGATACCACACATGTCTGTTCTGGTTCCACACAATCTTCACAGGCTGTGAAAGACACGCTCGCACACATAAATCCTAACCACCAAATCGAGAATAGTACAGTTGTGGCTAACTCTTTTTGGATCAAGAATATTAATATTTTTAAAAGAAAACAAAAGGCATTCTCAAATATATTCTCATGTTGCACTAAGATTGTTATCTAACGCCTCTGGCTCTACTTGGGAGTTTTTCATAAATTCATAAATAAACCCAAATGGAAGCTGCTGATTTTTTACCTCAAAGAAAACACTTTCTTAATTTAATGTTTTAAACTGCTTTGCAGAATATTTACAACAATACAAAAAATTTACCTGTAAATGATTTCCACTTAGTTTTACAGTAAGTTCTTTGCATTGTTTCACAGGTGCAACTAGAATCTTTTGCTTTTGTTTCTATTAGAGTTATTAATAAAGTATTATCTTAAAGGCTACCTGTTGGCTCGGCACCTCTGGCTCAAGTGGCTAAGGCGCCAGTCACGTACACCTAAGGTAGCGGGTTCGAATCCCCAGCTCAGACCCGCCAAACAACAATGATGGCTGCAACCAAAAAATGGCTGGGCGTTGTGGCAGGCGCCTATGGTCCCAGCTACTTGGGAGGCGGAGGCAGGAGACTCGCTTGAGCCCAGGAGTTGGAGGTTGCTATGAGCTATGATGCCATGGCACTCTACCCAGGGGGATAGCTTGAGGCTCTGTCTCAAAAAAAAAAGAAAGGCTACTTGTTAAAAAGTGGGAATTTCTCACATGTCTCTACAGAAGTTTTGAGATACACAAAAACCAAGAAATGTAAAATCAGTGCAGATGGAAACAAAGTAAGCAACGCCAACAAGCTGAGCAAGTTGGAACTTGGGTGAGTCAGAGAGTGCTGTCAGCTGTGTTTCTTGGAAGTGAAAGAATGACCCACAATGGTCTGTCTCAAAACTTTCATAGTAACCTGTATATATGTACCTGATCTCAGAGCTACAGGGACATCAGAGGTGGTCTCACCATGCATCTGTGACCTTTCCTTCACCCCAGCGTGCCTGAGAAGCACACCAGTCATTAACAGAAAGCCCACAGTAGTGTATTAGTTCCCTCTTGCTGCTGTAACGAGTTATCATAAATTTAGTGGCTTAAAACAACACAAACCTATTCTTTTATAATTCTTTATTCTCAGAAGTCTTCAGTGAGTCTCAGGGAGCTAAACTCAAGGTACTAGCAGTATTTCATTCCTTCCAGACACTTCAGGAGGGAATCCGTTCCTTGCCTCATCCAGAGGCCACCCCACCTGCATTTCTCTTTTTTTATTACTGTTATTTTTTTGTCAGATTATTGTGAGAGTACAAATGTTTAGTTACATTGTTTTCATTTCTAAGGTAAAGTTCAAGTTGTAGTTGAGCCCTACCCCCAGGGGACATGTGGGACGCCCTCCTATTCTGCACATTAGGTGAGATCCCATCAATTGCCCTTGCTAGATTATACTTGTGTTCTTCCTTTGTATGGTCACGTAGTTATTTATATATTGGTTTCATATGAATATTGAGTACATTGGATACTTTTTTCCCATTCTTGAGATACTTTACTAAGAAGAATGTGTTTCAGCTCCATCTAGGTAAACCTAAAACATGTAAAGTGTCCATCTTTTCTTGTGACTGAATAGTACTCCATGTTGTGTATACATATGCCACAGTTTGTTAATCTATTCATGGGTTGATGGGCACTTGGGTTACTTCCACATCTTGGCTGTTGTGAGTTGAGCTGCAGTAAACATTATGGTGCAAATGTCCTTGTGATTATAAAATGATTTTTGTTCTTCTGGCAGGTACCTAGTAATGGGATTGCAGGATCAAATGGAAGGTTGACTTTCAGTTCTTTGGGAATTCTCCACACTTCTTTCCTTAGAGGGCATAGTAGTTTGCAGTCCCACCAGCAGTACAAAGTGCTCCCTTCTCTCCACACCCATGCCAACATCTGCAGATTCAGGACTTCCCCCCTGCAGTTCTTGATTTGTGCCTCCCTTTATCATACTTGGAACTCCCCTTTTCTGACCCTGACCCTCCTCCCCCACCTGTTATGTAAGAACCCTTATGATTACATGGGGTCAACTTGGATAACCAGGACAATCTGCCCATTTTAATTTAAGATCCTTCATAAAAACACATCTGCAAAGTCTCTTTTATAATGTAAAGTAACATATTCACAGGTTTCAGGGATTAGGACATGGACACCTTTGGGTGAGGGATGGTTATTATTCTTCCCACCACAGGTAATGTTGTCAAGAGAGGGAGAATATATTAGCACATATTACTTGAAAAATTAAGCAGTATTGCCATATGCTTAAGACCATGGACTCTGATACCAGATGGCCTGACTTCCAATCCATAACTCTGTATTCATAACAAATAACTGAAACTCTCTGTGCCTCTGTTTTGTAAGCTGTAACACTAGGAATGGTATGATTAGTAACTAACTCACATGTCTCCTTTAAAGACTCAATGAATCTATAAATGTGCAAGTAATTTCTGACACATAGAGTCTAGTAAATATTTATAATTTTTATGCTCCATCATTGTCTGGAAAGGAATGATTATTAATCCAATCCAAACTTCTTTTACACATGTGAAATTGAGTCTCAGATAATTTAAACGATTTACACAAAGTAATAATATTTTGACATTAGATTCAAAAACTTTTCACATTAAGATTACTCTGTACTGTTCAACGGGCATCTGATAAATCTGTTTTCTGTGGTGTCAGAATTTTAAAAGTTCCAACTTTTTTTCTACTTATAATCCTTAATTAACCTGGTAACATTATCAACAACTCACTTTACTCTTGCTTCACTAAGGGAATCCTATGAACATATTTCTTTATCAATTTCCTGTAGCCTGATAGAGTTTCATTATACTCTATCAGGGGTAAGATATTTTAGCAGAGTGGCATGAATTTGAGGAGAACCAAGGCCTAGCAATTCACAGGGTGAACTTGTCTTTGATTTTTTTATGCCTAGATAATAGCACATATTGCCATTAAAATAATTAGATGACTTTAAGCTTCCTTTCAAGATGTGCTCAAAATATATTTACATTTATATGTTTGATGTAGTCAGTGAATTGATTAATTCTGCACCACATTCAAACCACTTCTTCCACCAAACTGACCATCAGAAAAGCCAAATTAAATAGACTATTGAAAACAATGGGTTTCGGCAATTCTGATTATGTAGAAATGCTCCTTAGTTCCTAAGTTTTTTAATATGCTTAAGAATCTTTCCAACTAGGATTAGGTTCCGAGAGTCCGAGTTAGATCTTCTGTGCCTGTGATCCTTCCACATCCAACTGACCCAAAATGAATTTTTTGAAATTTTTTCTTTACTAATAGACTAAACCTAAAGTGCACAGAGAAGACGATGTTATATGGAGAATTACTAAGGCAAAGACAGGTTATTTCATCTTTCTGATGAAATAGAAATTTTCTACATAAAGTTCAAGTCTCTCTTTACCCCTTGACTAAAATGTTGAATAGACTCCTGAAGTTTAGGACTGGATAGGGGTCAAGAGCCTTTATGTTATAGATTGATAACAGAGGAAAAAAATAAAAATGAGTAAGTTAATTTTAGGGACCTAAAAATAATTCAATCATAGATTTTTTTTTTTTTTTTTGGCCCAGGCCCAAAACATTTCATTTGATTGTGACTTTTCTCACTGCTGTGTTCTTTAGGCAGAGGCAAATAACGTAATCATACCGCAGTCCATGAGGATTGCAGGACCCTTTTTTTAAATGATTTTTGCTGCCGTTTGCTGCCTGCTAAAGATGGCCTTGTTATCTTAACATATTTTCAGTGACTGTTGTACAAGAAATGTTTGTAGACTCCTAAACTACCATGCGTATTCAGTTGTCAAACATCAACTTTGCATTCTTCTCCTTGTAATGCCATTCTTAAAAAAAAAAAAAATCAGCTCTGAACGAAAAAATATAAGCCCTTCCTAGATGCTGCAGCCACCTCTCAAGATGTTTCCCTCTGTGACCTTGATTAAGTTAAACATTTTGACTTCTGTCATCTGTAAACGAGGACAAAAGCACACATAAAATGGAACAATTACAGAGTGAAGACAGCTTAGTTGTCACTGCTGCTGTTTCTCATTTCCATTTAGAAATATTCCCTTTGGGATGGCACCCCCACGTGCGTATCTGTTAGTTGTCGTTACTATTATTTCTTAGTTCCAAATGGAAATGCACATTAAAACCTCTGTAAGTTGACCCCCCAAGGGACTGTAACAAACATACAGTCAACATACGGAGGCGTTCAACACGAGGAACTGGATCTACTGGGCTCATATGTACATGTACATGGTGTGTGTCTGGTCCATGACAGTTAGGTCAGCTTAAGGAGGTGGTCAGTGTGGGGAGGTGGTCAGTGTGGGGAGCTGGTGAGTGTGGGGAGGTGGTCAGTGTGCGGAGGTAGTAAGTATGGGGAGGTGGTCAGTGTGGGGAGGTGGTCAGTGTGGGGAGGTGGTCAGTGTGGGGAGGTGGTCAGGGTAAGGAGGTGGTCAGTGTGGGAAGGTGGTCAGTGTGGGGAGGTGGTCAGTGTGTGGAGGTGGTCAGTGTGGGGAGGTGGTCAGTGTGGGGAGGTGGTCGGTGTGGGGAGGTGGTCAGTGTATGGAGGTGGTCAGTGTGGGGAGGTGGTCAGTGTGGGGAGGTGGTCAGTGTGGGGACGTGGTCAGTGTTGGGAGGAGGTCAGTGTGGGAAGATATACA